>CM046046.1:14997322-15220607 GCA_025215565.1 Flaveria ramosissima | reverse complement strand
GTTGGCAGGTAATTGTTGTTGCGGATGGCACGAGGGTGAAGCTACTTGGCGAATAAAGACTGGCATCTATTTTATGCAGAAATGATATTTTGTGTTTTAATGCAACTAAACGATTTTTTTATAACTCTAACAATGTTGTATTATTCTGCTGTGATATTTTTAATGATGTTTTTGTTAAATTATTAATGCATGAAATGGTTTTGTTAAATTATTCAGCTGTGATGTTTTTAATGAAAATTAACGTGTTTTAAATATTATGTGCAATTAATGTCCAACTATAAGCGTTCCGGGAATGGGGACTTACAGTTACTTTAACAAGTACTGTCATATTTGTGATTTAAAGAATCATTCAATAGTTGATTGTTATTTCAACAAATATTGTGCCTTGTGTGATGAAAGGAATCATAATACTGAGGATTGTTACTTCAGAATGAACTCGCCAAGGAAAAGATATGTCAATCCAAGATTTCAAAGAAATCAGAATAATGGTTTTCTAGGTTTATCACAACAACCTTCCTTAGGCTTGAGATCTCTCAAAAGAATTAATCTGATTATGATGATTGTAGTGTTAAACCAAAGCAGTATAAACAAGGAAACTTCATTCCACAACCTGTGAGAATGAACAATGGAATGTTTAACAGGCATAATTTTTCTAAGAATGTTTCTGTTGATGGTTCAAATTTTCTTGATATTAATCTTGAAAAATGTTTCAATGATTTGAGGATTAAACAAAGTAAAGATAATAAAAAATTTGTCAGAAAAGGAATTAATAATCTGAAATATCAAAAGAAACTGACATGGATAAACTTCATTTTAAACAATTTACCATTATGGATAAGTATGGCAAGCCCAAGACCATCTCGGCTTGGGTTGATAACTCACCTTAAATGTCTTTGAAATGCAGGTATGCCCAAAAACATGTGTGTAAGGATTCTATAAGTCTGATGTTGTCATAACATCCAAAGTCTCTCTGCATGCATGCACTGAAGAACAAAAGTAGAAATGCTTTGGAAGATTTACACCTTGCATTAGAAATATTCTAAGTGTAAAATCTTTCGAAGCCAAGACCAACATCTTCCGAAGCCAAAAGGGAAGTCTTCCGAAGCTTCAAAGACAAAGTCTTCCGAAGCCAAAGAGTGAAGACAGATTTCTTTTGAAGACTTTTAGAGACATGCTTTTATCTGATGTACTTTACCATACAGTTGGACCACCTTTCCACTGCAACTCTGTTAGTCACCAACTTACATGATTGGTGAAAAGGTCCATGCTTTTGGTAACTGTATATTAAGGTCTTGAGTCCATGCTTTCTACTTTATGTACTTTTATCCTTTTTGTAAATATTAGGATGTGAGCTATGGCATAACATAGTCTCTAGTCAAAGGCAATCTACCTTTTGACTCTACATTTGATTTTGTTGTCTATTCTTATGTATCCAGCTGGGTTTCAAAGTATGGATGTATCTCAAGTACTTGTAACTTTCTATGTATGCTTTGTAACATTTGTAAGAGAACTTAAGAAGCAATATACAACATTCTTGAAAACTTAATACTTGTGTTGTTAAGCTTTCTTGTTTTGTCTAATATTTACTAGTGTTCTTAGCATCTTTCACATAATTTAACCAATTCCCTATTTGATCTATTAAGTGTTCTAAGGAACTCTCCTCGTTGTGTTTGTGTGGAAATTGCATATCCTTCACCGGTCCTACATTTGGTATCAGAGCATTCAGGCTCTTGATAAAATATCTCACCATCTTAAGATCCCACACACAAAAAATACTTAACAACTCAAATGGAAGCTATTACAAAAGCTGATATGGAAACTGGAACTATGACAAGTCTCCACTGATCACCCTTGAAGACTTTGATACTGGTGTCATAGAATAGAAGGCTTCATTAAGTCTCAAGACTCTAGGATGTGGAACTCTGTTATTGAAGGACCTTACATACCAAGCACCACTTCTGCTAAGAGTGGTGGTATGATTCCACAGGTTGTGGCTGATTACTCTGAAGAAGACAGAAAGAGAATAGAGATTGATCAGAAAGCCATGACAACCCTTCAAACTGCTCTTCCAAACTCCATCTACATAGGCTTCAAGAAGTGCAAAACTGCCAAGCAACTATGGGAAGCACTGAAGCTGATGTATGAGGGGTCTACTGAGATCCTTAAGACTCTTACTCTCACAGATTTGTATGGTATTCTTAGTGGCTATCAGATGGAGATGAATATGCAATGCTCATCTGGTAATTCCAGCAATCAATTGAGTTCAGCCCTCCATATGGATGAAAGGGAAAGCATTGAACCACAACATCATCTTATATTCTACCATGACAACTCACAAAAGGGCCCTTTCATCACCTTCATAGAGACCAAGAGAAAGCAACACTCAAGTAAGTACTTTCTAAGAGACAAGTTCTTCTCATGCCTTTGTCTCTGTTGATGAAACCACAAGCAACTTTTCTTCACCCTTGAAGACCTGGATTGTATCCATCTAGATGATTTGGAGTACATGGAGATAGTTTAGCAGATGGCTCTTCTCACTCACAGAGCCAGAAGTTCTACAAGAGGACATGGAGGAAGTTTCCAAGCAATGCAACCAGTGGAAAGTTTGGGCTGGATAAAAGCAAAGTAAAGTGTTACAACTGTAACCAGATGGGAGACTTTGCAAGGGAGTGTAAGACACCAAGGACAATTGGTGGCCAAACACAAACAGACCAAACTACACTGACAAAGCTCCCTAGAATGAGAAGCCAAAGCAGCAAGCTGCATTTGCTGTTGAAGAAGGAGGCTTTGACTGGAGCTTTCAGGTAGAAGATGCATCTCCAAACCAAGCACTCATGGCAGACCACGATGAAGCCAAGGTATTGGAACATCTTTGTACTCCTGAATGTATTGCTAAAGTTAATAGATACAGGTCCTATAGCTTAGAAAAGAGATATGATCTTGAGTCCTTAAATATCTTTAAAGCTGATTTTAAGAGAGCTGAAAATGATTATAAACTAAAGATAGAGGACTTAGAGAAAAGCATTTCAACTCTTAAACATGAGCACACAAACTACAAGACTCAGATCAAAGACCTCATTACTAAGTTAACTGAATGCCAGGTTGAGCTTGTGATCAGCAAAGCCAAGGCAGAAAAATGTGTTCTTGAAGAAGAGACCTTCAAGAACATAATATTCTCATCCTTGCATGCAAAAGTTTGTTATCAAAATAAGCAGGGACTGGGATCTTGTGAGATAGCTCCTCCACACACAATCTTGTCTATAAGATCTCATAGGTGTGGAACTTGTGAAGATGAGCCCCTCATAGACACTTTGATCGAAAAGGATGAGAGAGGATAGTGAAGAATGGCTCTGAGAAGAGTGAAGAAGAGCATTCTAAGAAGGGTCACCATCCCTCTGAGGAGAGTAAAGCTGTTGGGATGATCAAGTCCAGGAGAAAGAACTTGATCAGGAAGGCCAAAAGAAAGTCCAAGAAGGCTCAAGAGATCAAGGCCACCTTCAACTCTGCACATGAACAAGTCTTCATCTCTACAGCATTTGAAGTGGTAAAGGCTGAAGACACCAACTTGGACTCCAAAAACAAGAGTTATGGTTCTTGTCCAAATCATCCTATCATCAAGAAGAAGGCTGATCAGTTGTGCACCACTGCTGTACAACCTGAACCATCCAGCTCCAAAGGTAGTTCTATCCCCACAAGAATTGCCATAGCATCTGCAAAGATGATGATGGAGAAGGAAAATGATCAAGTTCAGCCTTGTTCACAAAGGAAATCTCCTAGAAGGAAGAAAATGGACTGTGTTATGTATGGGGGTACCTCTGATCTTGCTAAGGATTGTGTTTACAATCCAAAGAGTACTCTCCACATGACCAAGAAAGAAACTTCTAAGAGTTTGGAAGAGAAAAGCAAGTTTCGGAAGGAAAATCTTTTCCTTCGGAAGCTTTAAAATGAAGAAGAAGACAAGTGGAAACTTGCCTTCGGAAGAAAATTCGATCTCAGAAAATAGGAATTCTTCCGTAGCACTGAAGCCTGCTGTAGTGAAAGCAAGATCTTCCGAAGGTCAGTCATCAAACTTCCAAAGTCAACAAAACTTCTGAAGTATTGAAGGTCAAGTCTAAGCTTCCAAAGGTGGTGTGGAAGTCAAAGAAAGACCAAGTGGCTGAAAGATCTTCATCAACATCAACAAATGATCCTTCTTGCATGCTATCGGATCAATTACTGTTGCATTGTCTTCAACTTCTTTTGATGAGCCCAAGACCAATGAGGCTTGGGTTTCTAAATGTAACTAACCATCTTTTGTGTAGGAACAACTCAAGACAAACAGAAATGTATGGATCATTGACTGTGACTGTTGCAGGCACATGACAAGCATAGGTCACTACTCAAAAGTTTGAAAGAATTGATAGAGGACCAGTTGCTTTTAGAGGAGATACCGGAGGTTACATTACAGGAAGGGGCAAGGTCACAAATGGTAACCTCAACATTGAGAAGGTAAACTTTGTCAATGAGCTGGGTACAATCTTCTGAGTGTATCCTAATTTTGTGATTAGAGTCATAACGAGCCTACTCAGATCAAAACTAGTTTATTCTCTATCGCCAATCAGCCGGCCGGCTTGGTCTTGTATTTTGGTGTTGAGCTTTAGATGTTTTCTGTGTTTTTTGGGTGTTTGAAAATGGTAGTTTTGGTTCACCCAATTAGTTTTATTAGCTCTTAAAATAATCCTATTTACATTTTAAGGTATTCATTGCTGGAAGTAAACTTATTTCAATAATTAATTATAGATCATAAAGTGCTTAAATAATAATCCAAACACTCCTTTAGCAGGATTTATACAGGAAATTATAGCTTGGATGACTTTTACTGTGTCTAAATTTAGAAAATCGGCCTATTTTAGAAGAAACAACCAAATTGTTGTGCTCGCAACATCGTGTGGGTTTCTACAGTATATAGATACATATATTATGAATATATACATATAGACAATATATACAATAGATAGATATACAGATATAAATATATATATATATATATATATATATATATAGATATATAATATATATATAAATATATATACATAATATATATATATATCTATATATATCTACGTTATATCTATCTACTCTATATTATATTTTCATATATAATATATGGTCGGATCTAGAAAGGCTGGTGCAACCAAAACCAAATCACTTAAAAATTTGGTACAACAATAAAGGACTTCCGAAGCTAAGTGTGGATCTTCCGAAGGAAAAAGGAGCTCTTCCGAAGACAAAGTGTAAAACTAACTTCGGAGGAAAACTCCAACTTCCAAAGACAAAGAACTTACTTCCAAAGATCAATACTTAGAATGAAGATCAGAAGTCAACTTTCGAAGTATAGAAGTCCTCAAGCCTCGGAAGTATAGAAGCCTCTTTGAAGTATAAGTGGCTTCAAAAGAAACTTGTTCTTCCAAAGCCAACTTACCTTCGAAAGACACAACTATTATCCAGTGGACATAAGTATGGTCTCCCTGACACTCCGCTGCAGACTCTGAGATACTGCATAGCATTTTCTCAAAAGCCATGTAGTTGACCATACTTTATTCCACTATTTACCTTTATAATTTAGTACAGTTGTCATCTTTAGTTGGTGATAAAATAATCATGGACATATCATGACTACCATATCTTAGATAATACTTTATCTAAGATACCTTAACTTTAGCATTGTAGTATATGCTTTAGTCTTAGGTTTCCAGCTGTATCAAAGTATATCCGGCTGTAGAATCTAGTATATATAGTTTCTCATTGTAACTCATATTTCATGCTGATAAGAGTCTTGTAATACTTTGAGTTGAGAAGTAATATATACAGTGCCTTGAAAATTATTTCTTTGTGTTCTGTGTTACTTATTATATTATTATCAACTCTTATAAAAGGACTCTACTTCATCTGATTTGAGTGTTCTATAAGTGAGTTTTGAGAGAAATCCAAGTGTTTAAGGACAAACCGATCTGCAATTGGTATCAGAGCTTTGTTAGGCTCTTGATTGTGAGATCTTACCATCCTAATCAACCTGTTTTTCACTCCTCCTTATACCACACTCAAAATGGCCCTCAACAAATCTGAAGTAGAGATGAGGACGATGACCAAAGCACCCATCATCACCCCTGAAAACTTCAGGTCATGGAGCAGACGAATGGAAGGCTTCATTAGGTATCAAGACAGCAAGATGTGGTAATCCATTGTCAATGGCCCGTATAAGCCAAAGGTAGCTGGTGGAAACGGTGCCATGATTGAAAAAGCTGTTGAAGATTATTTTGATGAAGACTGGAAGAAGCTGGACATTGACAGCAATGCTATTACTGTTTTCATGACTGCAATTCCCAACTCCATCATGGTGGGGTTTGAGCATTGCAAGTCAGCCAAAGAACTGTTTGATGCGCTTGCTCAAATGTATTCAAGCTCAAATGACTCCAAGAAGGACTCACTGAAGAAGCAGTTCGAGAACTTCACCTACGTTGCTGGAGAGACACTTATCCAGCAATACTTCAGGTACATGGATCTCATTTCTTCCCTTCAATCTATGGGAATTGCTCATGAACTTAGAGACCTTACAAGAAAGTTCATGAGTGGATTACCCAATGAGTGGACATTCTATTGTGTCTCTATCAAGAGAACAGAGAACCTGAATACACTCACCATGACTGAACTCTATGGATTCCTTGATGGATACCGTTTGGAAATGGAGAGTAAGAGAGGCCATCAAACAAGCATACCCTTGAGTCTTCCTGCTAGCAACGCTTTAATGGTTGCTGAAGGCTCAGGAACCTCCCAGCCTCAACAATACCTAACTTACACCCAGCAACCATCTTGTTCTCCTGGGCCATACATTATATTTCCTGAGACTCCAAGGTCTTAACAAGCTCAGCAAAGCTCCTTTCAGGATAGCTGTGCTTTTGTCTCAGGAAGTGGACACTCAAATGATTATCAATATTGCTTTGATGATCTAGAGTGCTTCAGCCCGGATGACGTGGAATACGTGGACATAGTCCAACAAATGGCTCTATTAACCTACAGAGCAAAGAAGTACTTTAAGAGAACAGGAAGGCAATTTCCCCAGAACCCAATCAACAGCAAATTTGGTTTGACAAAACTAAGGCCAAATGTTACAACTGTAACCAACTTGGTCATTTTGCAAGGGAATGCAAGGCTCCCAAATCTAATCCGGGAACCCTACAGGCCTCCACACATCCCTCTACAACAAAGCCCACCGGAAAGTCAACAGAAACAACTGCAATGGCTCAAGAAGTTGACTGGAGCTTCATGGTACAGGAAGTGACTCCTGCTCAAGCACTCATGGCCGGAACAGATGAAAATAAGGTATATGAACATCTCTGTACTCATGCCTGTATTGCTAAGGTTAAATTGTATCAGGACTATAGTATGGAGATTAAATCCGATATTGAGTCTTCAAATGTTTTAAAATCTGATTTTAAAAGGGCTGAATCTGACTATCAAAGAAAAATTAAGGAGTTAGAGAAAATTGTGTCCCTATTAAAACACGAACACACAAACTATAAGATTCAAATAAAGGATTTAATATCCAAATTGACTGAGGCTCAAGCCCAGCTTGTCACAGCTGAGGCTCAAGCCAGGAAGTATGCTATTTCCGAGCAAAACTTCCAAGCCATTCTTGCATCATCCTCTCACTCAAAACTTTGTTACCAAAACAAAGGTGGGTTGGGAACCAATGAAATTGCTCCACCACACTTCTTTGTGTCTATAAGACAACCAAGGTGTGGTACTGAAGAGCAAGACGTTCCATCTGCTGACCCACTATCATATGAGTCAAAGAATGATGCAACCATGGAAACCATCACAGGGAAGAACCAGGTAATTATACCCTCTTCTACCAATCAAGATCAAACCCTGACCACCAAAGCCAGAAGAATCAGAGCTAAGGCAGCCAGAAAAACTGCCAAGAAAGTGGCTGAGTCTAAGCTGAAGATAGACCCAACGCAAAAAGGTGTATTCATCTCAGCTGGATTCCAGGTGGTTGGAAAATCTGATTCAGGAAAGGGGTGTAGTGCCAGCATTCCTGTCCTACCAAAGGATCAGAAGTCAAATGGAAAGGTTGCTGATGAAGAGAAAATGAACAATAAACATCAATCCTCAAATTCCCAAAAGATTAACATTGCATGCATAATGTGTGGTCTGCAAAACCACATGGCCAAAGATTGTTACTACAATCCTGCTAGCACACATTATGCAAATAATGTTAAAAAGGAAGGAGTCAGGGAAGGTTTCTCATTTGGACCATATCAAATGGTTCAAGTGATGAAAAAGGGAAAGCTTGTTTTCGAAGCAAGGCTGCTTTTGGAAGAAGGTCCTTCTTCCGAAAGGAAAAAGGCTTCGGAAGCTAAAGCTATCTAGACTCAAAAGAATAATAGAGTCCCCTTGAGACCATCCCAGAAGAAGACTGCATCGGAAGAAAAGGTGGTGAAGGCTTCTTCCGAAAAGAAAGAAGCTTCGGAAGAATGCCAAGCTACAAAAGCTTCAAGAAGCTCATTCTCCATGATCAACCAAGGGTTGGAATGGAAGATCAAGGAAGATGCTGTAGCCCAAACCTCTTCTTCAAAGACATCCATTGAACCTCCATGCATAAATTTTGGTTTAATTATGTCACTATCATTGGAAGAACCGAAGACCAACAAGGCTTGGGTTTCCAATCAAAACTAATCATCTCATCTTATGTGCAGGGACATCCATATGACAAGAATAACAATGTTTGGATTGTGGTAGTGGATGCTCCAGGCACATGACAGGGAACAGATCTCTCCTTCAATAATTTCAACATTATGATGGAGGTCCTGTCTAGTTTGGAGGTAAGGACGGAGGATATATTTCTGGCAGAGGAAGTATATCCAATGGAAAATTAAAGGTTGACAAAGTTAACTTTGTCAAACAGCTTGAACACAACCTGTTAAGTGTTTCTCAGTTTTGTGATCAAAAGCATCAAATGCTCTTCACAGAACATGAGTGCATAATCCTCAAACTCGGGATGACAATTCCTCAGGAATTGGTGCTTCTTAGATCTCCCAGGAAAGGGGATATGTACAAGCTGGATATGAACATTGCTTCCCCAATGGGAGAAGTATCATGCTTTTTTTCCAAAGCTGATGGTGACGAGTCAACACTATGGCATAAACAAATGTGTCATGTAAATTTTAAGACAATGAATAAATTGGCTAAGAATAACTTGGTACAAGGTTTTCCTAACAAGGATCTTTTCTGCAAAGATAACTGTGTTGCATGCCTGAAAGGGAAGCAACACAGGACATCTCATAAATCCAAAGTAGTTAACTCCATCACCACTCCATTACACTTATTGCACATGGATCTATTTGGTCCCACAAGTATAATAAGCATTGGAAGGAAATCATATTGCCTTGTGATTGTTGATGATTTTACTAGATTTACATGGGTATTCTTTTTAAGAACCAAAGATGAAACTGCTGAAACTTTAAAATCTTTTATTCTTAAAATAGAAAATCAAATTGATCACAAGGTTAAAATAATTAGAAGTGATCAAGGGACTGAGTTTAAGAACCACGTTCTTGACTCATTCTGTAACTCAAAAGGGATTGCCAGACAATATAGTGCTCCTAGAACTCCTCAACAAAATGGTGTTGCTGAGAGGAGGAATATGACACTTATTGAGGCTGCTCGGACTATGTTAGCTGATTCAAAACTACCTCTAACATTCTGGGCAGAGGCAATCAACACTGCATGCTATGTGAAGAACAGGGTCCTTGTAGTAAAGCCACATGGAAAAACCCCTTATGAGCTATGGAACAAGAGGTCACCGTTCATTGGCTTTCTAAGGTCCTTTGGCAGTAGATGTACCATACTTAACACAAAAGACAATTTGGTAAAATTTGCTGAAAAGTCGGATGATGCCATCTTTGTTGGATATTCCTCTAACTCTAAAGCTTATAGAGTTTATAACATTAAAAATCAACAATTTGAGGAATCTTTCAACATTATAGTTAATGAGCACACTCCTTGTGTTACGGGAAATGGTCCTGATCATATATTTGTTTTAGAACTATTTCCAAACTATTCTAAACCATCTTGTGAGAATATTTCAGCTGGAACAGGTGCTCAAAGTGACTCAGATGATGATCAACTATTTGAGCTTCCCAGACCTATTCCAAGTTCTCCAAGAGCTGCAGCAAATCAAGTTCCCACTATTGGCAGATCTGATAGTATAACCATCTCAAGAGATAGTGGAGCTTCAACAAGCAGTTCACCTGTTGACTCTTAAACCTCTTCAGGTGACCCTGCACAACACCAAGCTGATGAAAGCAACATCTTGAAGGAACATGCAACTGTTGATGCTGCTTCAAAGCAAACAAATGATGATGTTTCTCGTTCATTCAAACAGTCCTCATTGAATGAGTTTGAAACAACAGCTGGACCAAGTATTCAAGCTCTTGAGCAAAATATGTCCAATTTGGATTTATCTTTGCAACAGGAGGTGATTCCTAGACTTAGGATTCACAACACTCATCCAACTGAGAACATCATAGGGGAAGTCTCTGAAGGCGTGAGAACAAGAGGACAAACTCACAATGAGAATGTCTGCTTGTACTCATGCTTTTTATCCCAAATGGAACCCAAGAAGGTGGAAGATGCCTTGAAAGATAGTAGCTGGGTTGAATCAATGCAAGAGGAGTTGCTTCAATTCAAAAGACAAAAGGTTTGGAACCTATGTCCGCTACCATCTGGTCAAGTACCTATAGGCATTAAATGGGTTTTCAGAAACAAGAGTGATAATAGAGGCTTGATTATCAAGAACAAGGCAAGACTGGTGGTTCAAGGATACACTCAAGAGAAGGGAATCGATTATACTGATGTCTTTGCACCTGTTGCAAGACTTAAGGCAGTTAGGATCTTCCTTGCTTATGCTGCATCCAAGAATTTCACTGTCTACCAGCTTGATGTCAAGTGTGCCTTTTATTATGGGGATATAGATAGGGAAGTCTATGTGTGCCAACCTCTGGGATTCGAAGATCCACAACATAGATAGGGAAGTCTACCAGCTTGATGTCAAGTGTGCCTTTCATTGGATAAAGCTCTATACGGGCTGCACCAAGCACCTAGTTTGTTTTTAGTTCTCTAGAAAGATTAACATATTGTGTTTATGTGTCTTTTTAATATTTGTAATAGTATAGGGACTAGTTTTGTAATTTTGTTAGTTCCTTGTGTTTCATTATAAATAGCTTAGACTTGTAGCAGTTAGAGAGAGTGACAAACAATAGATTTTTAACTGCTTACTTACTTTGTAATTGTCTTTGCTTGATTTTAATGAAACTATGAATTTTGTTGATATCTTGCTTGATTTGATTAATTTGTTTGTATTGCTTTGAATTGTGTTCATACATCATCACCGATTGGTACATTTGATCCTATCAAATGGTATCAGAGCTGTTGGTTGAGTAATTTTTGAGGTTTGTCCAACTTTCAAACTCAAAAAGTTCACTGAATCTATGATTGATAGACAATTCAATTGAAAATTTATGGATTTCAGATGTGTTTCATCATCAGAAACATGTTTTGAACCACAATCAACAGTTAAATTCATCAAATTCGAGATAATTTGTTGAATTTGTGTTCGAAAAGTTTACTATTTTTCGAACTGAAAATCACAAAATTGATTGATTTGTTGTTGATATTGAAATAAATTGATGTTAGAAGAATGATTATCGGTATAAAACATGTCTAATTGGAAAGTTTCAATCCAATTCATTAACGTTTGAAGAATTTTAGAAGATTAAGTCAGTTACATTCATATGAACATGATGAATGTGGTGCATTAGAGTTGAGGTTTGCTGAAAAATTGTCTAAGTGTTAGGCGTTTGACTACTGTTTAGTCGCATTAACACTGTTTAGACGTTTTCAATTCAGACGTTTGACTACTGTTGAAGAGTAAAAGCCCAGACGTATCATCTCTGTTGAGGCGTATTAGAACTGTTTAGACGGTTGATAACTGTTGAGGCGCATTACAACTATGTAGGCGCATTACAACTGTAGGCATTTTACTACGGTTCAGAATAGTCAACTTGGGCGTTTTGGAAAATTTTTCTAAGGCATTCCCTTAGACGTCTCTCAACTTAGGCGCATTAACTATTTGGGAGTTTGATTACTGTTCAGGCGTATCACCCTTGATACTTAGAATCTTTTTAAAGAAAATTTTTCAAAAACTTTTTCATTTCTTTTCTTAATTCAAAATCTAAGAAAAACAACAAAAATATAAGAATGGTGAAATCAGAAGATTCTGAAAATAGAGTTTTAAAACTTAAAAATAGAGCTGATTTCAAAAATTGGTCTCTTAGGTTAAAACATCATTTAAATTCCATTGGCACTGATCTTTAGAAATCTATAGAGAAAGGACCATACATTTCTATAATCACTGATGGGCCTGACAAAGGGTTTGTTTATACTAAAGATTGTAGAAAAACTGGTAAGTGAGAGAAAAGATAAACAGAAAGCAGGGTTAGGTTTCACTCATGAACCTATGCCTGAATCTATTACAAACACTTTACCAGAGAACTTTTAATACACATGATCATTCTCTTGAGAATAAAGCTAAACTTAAAGCTTTTCAGGTCAAAACAAGAATTCAGAAGAAGAAAAGAAAAATGTACAAGTTTTTGTTAAAAATGATCAAGAAAAGATTAAAAATGGTCATCCAATCAAGATAAAATCTTATGAACCAAAACAAACAAAATAAAACACTTCTGATCAAATTCATTTTGTATTAGAAGAAATGAAAGTTCAAAGCAAAGATAAAGATAAACAACAGGTAGGAACATCAAAAGATTCAAACACTATTAATCTAAAACAAGTTCAATCAAAAAAGGAATCTTCTTCTGACGATGTTCAATCTGGAAGTAAACCAAGTTCTTCTAAGTCAAAGAATCAAAGAAGAAGAAAGAAATCATCAAAAACAAAATCTGAACAAAATAAAAGTTCAGAAAAGTTGATCAAAGCAACAAATCAGGCAACAAAACTTAAACCGATAAAATTTGTGTCAGCCGGTTTGTTAAATATGAATTCTCTTCAAAACAACAAGGTAAATACTATGAACAAATCTAACTCTCTTCTAAAATCAAGTTCAGTTTCTAAGACTTCCGCTGTAGCAAAAAGATTTGTTTTTAATGAATTCAAGAAGGAAGTTCATGTTAAACAGATGCAAAATAATTTGGCACAAAATCAAAATATGAAAAATGAAAAACAACTGTTTAACTATTTGACACCAAAATCAAATATAGTGTCAATGTCAAAAGTTAACAAACAGTTGTTTTTAACTCCACAAAAGTATTGTGAAATATGTGATATGAAAAATCTGAATACTACTGAGTGCTATTTTAACAAGTACTGTCACATATGTGACATGAGAAATCATTCCACAACAAATTGTTATTTTAGCAAATACTGTACTTATTGTGATTAGAAGACTCATAATACTGTAAATTGTTATTTTAGAAAGAGATCACATACTAGAGGATTTGCAAATTAAATCATGAGCAAAGGTTATGTTAATCCTCAATATATGAGAAATCAAACTGATGGATTTAAAAATTAACTAATCAACCTTCTTTAGGTTTGAGATCTTTTCAAAAAAACAATTATGTGAGATCTAAACAAAATATGCAAGAAAAATTCATACCAAGATCTGTAAGAATGACTAATAAAAAGTTAGTAATCAATACATGTCAAAAATTGATCAATCAAATGGTATGAATGTTCTAAAAAATAACTCAAACAATTTTCAAAACAATTTTCAAAACAAGATTGGTAAATTCATCAAGAATAAACCTGATTTGAATAATCTTCACTACAAACAATCTACCATTGTTGATAAATTTGGAAAACCCAAGACTGTCACACCCCGGGCCCAGGTAGGGTGGGACGTCACAGACTAGCAACAATATATGGTTGGATCTAGAGAGGCTGTTGCAACCAAAACTATGTCACTTAGAAGATTTTGAGTACAACATACAAAGGACTTCCGAAGCCAAGTGTGGAACTTCCGAAGGAAGAAGGAGCTCTTCCGAAGTCTAAGTGTAAAATACACTTCCGAAGGAAAACTCCAACTTCCGAAGACAAAGAAGCTACTTCCGAAGATCAAGACTTAAAGACAAAGTTCTGAAGTCAACTTCCGAAGTATAAAGAAGTCCTCAAAGCCTCGGAAGCATAGAAGCATCTTCCGAAGTATAAGTGGCTTCGGAAGAACTTGTTCTTCCGAAGCCAGTTAACCTTCGGAAGACACTTCTATTATCCAGTAGACATAAGTATGGTCTGTCTGACACTCCGCTGCAAATCTCTGAGATACTGCATGGCGTTTTCTCAAAAGCCATGTAGTTGACCATACTTTAATCTACTGTTTACCTTTTTATGTTAAGTACAGTTGCCATCTTTAGTTGGTGACAAAAGGTAAGTCATGGACATGTCATGACTACCATATCTTAGATAATACTTTATCTAAGATACCTTAACTATAGCATTGTAGTATATGCTTTAGTCGTAGGTTTCCAGCTGGTATCAAGTATAACCGGCTGTAGGATCTAGTATATATAGTTTCTCATTGTAACTCTTGTTCTATGCTTGTAAGTGTCTTGTAATCTTGAGTTGAGAAGTAATATATACAAGTACCTTGAAAATACTTCTGCTTGTTCCTTTGATTACTTATTATATTATTATCAACTCTTGTTAAAGGCATTGCTTCATCTTGTTTGAGTGATATTATAAGTGAGTTTGAGAGAATCACAAGTGTGTTAAGTGACAAAAACCGATCCTGCAATTGGTATCAGAGCTTTTTAGGCTCTTGATTGTGAGATCTTACCATCCTAATCAACCAGTTTTTCACTCCTCCTTATACCTCACTCAAAAATGGCCCTCATCAAATCTGAAGTTGAAATGGGAACGATGACCAAAGCTCCCATCATCGACCCTGAAAACTTCAGGTCTTGGAGCAGAAGAATGGAAGGCTTCATCAGATACCAGGATAGCAAGATGTGGCAGTCCATCGTTAATGGCCCGTACAAGCCAAAAGTTGCTGGTGGAAACGGTGCCATGATCGAGAAGGCCGTTGAAGACTACTCCGATGAAGACAGGAAGAAGCTTGACATAGACAGCAATGCTATGACTGTTTATGACTGCAATCCCAAACTCCATCATGGGGGGTTTGAGCATTGTAAGTCAGCCAAAGAACTCTTTGATGCTTGCTCAAATGTACTCAGCTCGAATGATTCAAAGAAGGACTCACTGAAGCAGCAGTTGAGAACTTCACCTATGTTGCTGGAGGAGAAACTTTTAGCCAGCAATATTTCAGGTATATGGATCTTATCTCCTCCCTCCAATCTGTGGGAATCACTCAAGAACTTAGAGACCTTACTAGAAAGTTTATGAGTGCTCTACCCAATGAGTGGACTTTCTACTGTGTCTCCATCAAGAGAACAGAGAATTTAAACACACTCACCATGACCGAACTCTATGGGATCCTTGATGGATACCGTTTGGAAATGGAAAGCAAGAAGGGTCACCAAGCAAGCAGACCCTTGAGCCTTCCTGCTAGCAACGCTTTAATGGTTGCTGAAGGCTCAGGTATCTCCCAGTCTCAGCAGTACCTGTCATACACCCAGCAGCCATCTTGTTCATCTGGGCCTTACATCACATTCCCTGAGACTCCAAGGTCTCATCAAGCTCAGCAAAGCTCCTTTCAGGAGGGCTGTGCGTTTGTCTCAGGGAGTGGACACTCCAATGATCATCAATTCTGCTTTGATGATCTTGAGTGCTTCAGTCCAGATGACATAGAGTATGTGGACATTGTCCAACAAATGGCTCTCAACCTACAGAGCGAAGAAGTTCTTTAAGAGAACTGGAAGGCAATTCCCTCAAAACCCAATCACCAGCAAGTTTGGGTTTGACAAAAGCAAGGCTAAATGTTACAACTGTAACCAGCTTGGCCATTTTGCAAGGGAATGCAAGGCTCCCAAGTCCAACCCGGGAACCTCACAGGCCTCCACACATCCTTCTACACACCAAAGCCCAACGAAAAGTCAACTGAAAACAGCAGCAATGGCTCAAGAAGTTGACTGGAGCTTCATGGTTCAAGATGTGACTCAAGAACACTCATGGCAGGAACAGATGAAAATAAGGTATATGAACATCTCTGTACCCCTGCTTGTATTGCTAAGGTTAAATTGTACCAGGACTACAATATGGAAATTAAATCCGATATTGAGTCTTTAAATGTTTTAAAATCTGACTTTAAAAGGGTGAATCTGACTACCAAAAGAAAATTGAGGAGAGTTAGAGAAACTGTGTCCCTCTTTAAAACATGAACACACCAACTACAAGACTCAAATCAAGGATTTAATATCCAAATTGACTGAGGCTCAAGCCCAGCTTGTCACTGCTGAGGCTCAAGCCAGGAAGTATGCTATTTCCGAGCAAAACTTCCAAGCCATACTTGCATCATCCTCTCACTCCAAACTTTGTTATCAAAACAAAAGTGGGTTGGGAACCAATGAAATTGCTCCACCACACTCTTATGAGTCTGTAAGACAACCAAGGTGTGGTACTGAAGAGCAAGAGGTTCCATCTGTTGACCCACCTTCTAAAGAGTCAAAGAGTGATGCAACTATGGAGACCATGACCATCACAGGAAGGAACAGGTAATTGTGCCCTCCCCCCAGCCAATGATGATCAAACCCTGACCACCAAAGCCAGAAGAAGAAGCAGGGCTAAAGCAGCCAGAAAAACTGCCAAGAAGGTGGCTGAATCCAAACTGAAGATAGACCAAAGCAAAAGGGTGTGTATTCATATCAGCAGGATTTAGGTGGTGGTGGACCTTCTGATTCAGGAAAAGAGTACAGTACCAGTACTCCTATCCTACCAAAGGATCAGAAGTTAAAGGGAAAGGTTGCTGATGAGGAGAAAAAGAACAAGAAACAGCAACCCTCTCATTCCCAGAAATTAACATTGCATGCATAATGTGTGGTCTGCAAAACCACATGGCTAAAGATTGTTACTACAATCCTGCTAGCACACATTATGCAAATAATGTTAAAAGAGAAGGAGTCAGGGAAGGTTTCACATTTGGACCATATCAAATGGTTCAAGTGATGAAAAAGGGAAAGCTTGTTTCCGAAGCAAGGCTTTCTCGGAAAAAACTCTTCTTCCGAAAGGAAAAAGGCTTCGGAAGAGTTAAAGCTGCAAAGACTCACAAAAGAGTCCCCTTGAAACCATCCCAGAAGAAGACTGCTTCGGAAGAAAAGGTGGTGAAGGTCTCTTCCGAAAAGAAAGAAGTCGGAAGAATGCCAAGCTACAAAAGCTTCATCAAGCTCATCTTCTATGATCAACCAAGGGATGGAATGGAGATCAAGACAGGAAGATGCTGTAGCCCAAACCTCTTCTTCAAAGACATCAATTGAACCCCCATGCATAAATTTTGGTTCAATCATGTCACTCTCATTGGAAGAACCCAAGACCAACAAGGCTTGGGTTTCCAATCAAAACTAATTATCTCACCTTATGTGCAGGGACATCCATATGACAAGAATAACAACATTTGGATTGTAGATAGTGGATGCTCCAGGCACATGACAGGGAACAGATCTCTCCTTCAACAATTTCAACATTATGATGGAGGTCCTGTCCAGTTTGGAGGTGAGGCCGGAGGATATATTTCTGGCAGAGGAAGTATATCCAATGGAAAATTAAAGTTGACAAAGTTAATTTTGTCAAACAGCTTGAACACAACCTGTTAAGTGTTTCTCAGTTTTGTGATCAAAAGCATCAAATGCTTTTCACAGAACATGAGTGCATCATCCTCAAACCTGGGATGACAATTCCTCAGGAATTGGTGCTTCTTAGATCTCCCAGGAGAGGGGATATGTACAAGCTTGATATGAACAATGCTTCCCCAATGGGAGAAGTATCATGCTTTCTTTCCAAAGCTGATAGTGATGAGTCAACACTATGGCATAAACGAATGTGTCATGTCAATTTTAAGACAATGAATAAATTGGCTAAAAATAACTTGGTACATGGTTTGCCTAAAAAGGAATTTTTCTGCAAAGATAACTGTGTTGCTTGCCTGAAAGGGAAACAACACAGGTCTTCTCATAAATCCAAAGTTGTTAACTCTATCACTACTCCATTACACTTATTGCACATGGATCTATTTGGTCCCACAAGTATAATGAGCATTGGAAGGAAATCATATTGCCTTGTGGTAGTTGATGATTTTACTAGATTTACATGGGTATTCTTTTTAAGAACTAAAGATGAAACTGCTGAAACTTTAAAATCTTTTATCTTAAAATAGAAAATCAAGTTGATCACAAGGTTAAAATAATTAGAAGTGATCAAGGGACTGAGTTTAAGAACTTTGTTCTTGACTCATTTTGTAACTCAAAAGGGATTGCCAGACAATACAGTGCTCCTAGAACTCCTCAACAAAATGGTGTTGCTGAGAGGAGAAATAGGACACTTATTGAGGCTGCTCGGACTATGTTAGCTGATTCAAAGCTGCCTCTAACATTCTGGGCAGAGGCAGTCAGCACTGCATGCTATGTGCAGAACAGAGTTCTTGTAGTAAAGCCACATGGAAAGACCCCTTATGAGTTATGGAACAAGAGGCCACCGTTCATTGGCTTTCTAAGGTCCTTTGGCAGCAGGTGTACCATACTTAACACAAAAGACAATTTGGCAAAATTTGCTGAAAAGTCAGATGATGCTATCTTTGTTGGATATTCCTCCTATTCTAAAGCATACAGGGTTTATAATATTAAAAACCAACAATTTGAGGAATCCTCCAACATTGTAGTTAATGAGCACACTCCTTGTGTTAGGGGGAATGGCCCTGATCATTTCTTTGATTTAGAATTGTTTCCAAACTATTCTAAACCATCTTGTGAGAATGTTTCAGCTGGAACAGGTGCTCAAAGCAATTCTGATGAAGATCAACTGTTTGAGCTTCCCAGACCTGCTCCAAGTTCTCCAAGAGCTACAACAAATCAAGTTCCCACTATTGAAAGATCTGACAGCATAACCATTTCAAGAAATAGTGGAACTTCAACAAGGGATTCACCTGATGATCTTCAAGTCTCCTCAGGTGATCCTGCACAACACCAAGCTGATGGAAGCAGCATTTTGAAGGAACAGGCAACTGTTAATGATGCTTCACAGCAAAGAAATGATGATGTTCTCTTTCATTCAATCAGTCCTCATTGAATGAGATTGAAACAACAGCTGGACCAAGTATTCAAGCTCCTGAGCAAAATATGTCCAACTTGGACTTATCTTTGCAACTGGAGGTGATTCCAAGACTTAGAATTCACAATACTCATCCAGCTGAAAACATCATAGGGGAAGTCTCTGAGGGTGTGAGAACAAGGGGACAAACTCACAATGGGAATGTCTGCTTGTACTCATGCTTCTTATCCCAAATGGAACCCAAGAAGGTGGAAGATGCCTTGAAAGATAGTAGCTGGGTTGAATCAATGCAAGAGGAGCTGCTTCAATTCAAAAGACAAAAGGTTTGGAACCTATGTCCGCTACCATCTGGTCAAGTACCTATAGGCACCAAATGGGTATTCAGAAACAAAAGAGATGACAGAGGCTTGATTATCAAGAACAAGGCAAGACTGGTGGTTCAAGGATACACTCAAGAGGAAGGAATTGATTATACTGATGTCTTTGCACCTGTTGCAAGACTTGAGGCAGTTAGGATCTTCCTTGCTTATGCTGCATCCAAGAATTTCACTGTCTACCAGCTTGATGTCAAGTGTGCCTTTCTATATGGGGATATAGATAGGGAAGTCTACGTATGCCAGCCTCCAGGATTTGAAGACCCACAGCACCCAAACTATGTGTGCAAGTTGGATAAAGCTCTATATGGGCTGCACCAAGCACCTAGGCTGTGGTATGTGTATGAGACATTGTCTCAATTTCTCCTGAAGAATGGTTATACTAGAGGTACCATTGATAAGACTCTCTTCATTAGAAAGTCTGGGAAAGACATTTTGCTTGTTCAAGTCTATGTTGATGACATCATATTTGGTTCCTCAAATGACCAAATGTGCAAAGACTTTGAGAGCATTATGAAGAAGAAGTTCGAGATGAGTTCTATGGGAAAAATGGACTTTTTCTTGGAATTCAGGTAAAGCAACTGAAGGAAGGGTTCTTCATCAATCAATCTAAGTATGTCAATGATATCTTAGAGAGATTTGATATGAAGGATTGTAAAGCAGCAAAGACACCCATACCCAGAAACCATGATTTATGCCCTGATTCTGAGGGGGAGGATACTGATCAACATCAGTATAGAGCAATCATTGGTTCTCTGATGTATCTCACAGCAAGTAGACCTGATATCATGTTTGCAACTTGCATCTGTGCAAGATATCAGGCTGCTCCAAAGGTGTCTCACCTAATTGCTGTCAAGAGAATCCTCAGATACCTCAAAGGAGCACCTAAGTTAGGTCTCTGGTATCCAAGAAATAGTGTTTTAATCTCTATGGTTACTCTGATAGTGATTATGGTGGCTGCAACATCAACAAGAAATCAACATCAGGTGGATGTCAATTTCTTGGTGGAAGGATCATCTCATGGCAATGCAAAAAGCAATCTTGTGTCTCTACATCAACTGCTGAAGCTGAATACATTGCTGCTGCAAGTTGCTGTGCTCAGCTGCTGTGGATTCAAAACCAGATGATTGACTATGGATTCAACTTCATGAGCACTCCTATCCACATTGACAACAACAGTGCTATATCCATCACTGAAAATCCAGTGAAGCACTCTAAGACAAAGCACATTGATATCAGGTATCATTTCATTAGAGATATTCATGAGAAAAATCTTATAAAACTAATCAAAGTTGATTCAAATGAACAATATGCTGATTTGTTCACCAAGGCATTTGATGAACAAAGATTTAAATATCTCATTACAGCTATTGGGATAAACATTGATTAGTTAATCTCAATTGAAAACCTTTTTAATGTGTAAAGTCTTATGTCAAACAATCTAAGCCCTGTTACAAAAGATCCTTTCTTAAATTTATCTAAGTATAAGTTCTTCCGAAAAGAAATTAGCCCTCGGAAGATATCTAGCATAACTTCCGAAGCAAATCTCTCATAGGATAATCTTCTTCTCGGAAGGGTACTAAGTCTCGGAAGAAGCGATTGAGTTCACCTCAGATCTACTTCCGAAGCACTTAATACACTCCACCTGAAAGCAACATATACTTTCGGAAGTAAGCAATTTACCTTCGGAAGTACATTTGCCTTCGGAAGAACATTACCTTGGAAATACTTTATACTCGGAAGAAAGATTTTACTGTGTAACGGAAATCTTTTGGGCCCCACACTGTAAAAAGTAAAGATTTTGTTAATGATGTCGGATTATTTAAATGGTCTAACCTTACCGCCCTTGTCACATCATCCACTGAACCCTCACATCATCTTATCCAAACCACCCTTTAAACCGCCATTTCACCCATTTAAATACTTCTGGTTAATCACTTACACTCTTTTTACCAAATTCACTGCCCTAAAAGCTTTCTTCTTCTCCAATTTACCTTACTCAGAACTTTTCTACTGCTATCTTTCTCAAATGGCCTTAAACCCTCAGCACAACCAGGTCGCACTCCTTGACTCGTCAAGGGATGATGACTTCTCTGATATCATTTCTTTCTTAGCCCAATCTACATACTACACTGCCTTGACCGTAAACCCTACCATCTACTCCAACCAAATGTCCGAATTTTGGGCAAATGGTCGGATTGAAACCCTAAACGGGGTTCGTGCTATTAGGTCAAGTGTTTGTGGCCAAGAGTTGGTCATCACTGAACAGATCATCAGGGAGCATCTTGAGCTCCATGATGAAGGCGCACCGACGGAATTCCCCAAATCTGAGTTAGATAGTTTTTATCTCCAAATGGGATACGGTGGAGATGTAAGCAGGTCAACGGTCTACAAATTCAACTTCTCCTACAAGTGGAAGTTCCTGCTGCATGTGGTTCTTCACTGTCTATCTAACAAATCCGGGGGATGGGATCAAATCCCTTATGAACTCGGGTGCTTAGTTCATGGGTTGGTACAAAGCCTCCGCTTCAACTATTCAAGGTTTGTGCTGACTAACCTTATGGGAAATCTATAAAGGGACACATTCTTTATGTATCCCAGATTTCTCCAGCACATAATCAACTGCGAGCTAGATCAGGGTAAGCTTGTCTGTGCAGCTGCTCTGTCTGCCCCAAATGAGGCCGACCATCTTCAAGGTCTTGAAGAGAGTGTCTACCAACTACACTGGAAGGGATACCGCACTACTTCCAGGTATGATTGAGCCAACGGCTCCTGGTGACATCCCTGTTCACCCCACAGGTGATGAACCCACACCAGCAACTACCCTCACCATTCCAAATCTACCTTCTCCTACCATCACTGTCATCTACCAGAGACGTACCAAACGAACCCTTGTTCAATCTACTCTGATTGAACAAGCCCCTCCTCTTCAAACCAAAAAGGCTAGAGTGGAACAAGGGGCTCCCACTCAGCCAGAGGTCCACCAATCCTTCACTATTGACCTCAATATGGGTCTTGAGTCTCCTCAGTCTCAGACCCATGAGCCCAAAACCCCAGTTGATAGCCCTCAGGGTGAGTCTCTATACTCCCCTGAGCAGCCACAAAGGGACAGCTCAATGCCTTTTGACATTGATCAAAGTCCCGGGTCCTTAGGTCTTCATTCCTTTTCTTTCACTGACCTATTGACCGGAGCTGGTGAAGAGACTATGTCTCTCAAAGGCGATGAAGTTGATCCACTACACCCTATTAAGGATCAACAGAGCCTAGAGAAACCTCTTGTCTCTAGCCCACACCAGCAAAGCCCTACTGAGGTGAGTCCCACTGATGTGGAGGGGACTCATGTAGATTCAGCTGCCACTACTGAAGGAGCCTCAATGGATCCTCAGGACAGTGGTAACGATAGTCAGACTGAATCTATGGCAACCATGCCCTTTGATGCCTCTGAAAGAGACATCATTGTGCAAGGGAAACCAGGGTGCCAAGAAACCACATCTGGTGGTGAGGATGAACATACCAGGTATGTTACCTCATCTCCCTGTGATTCTTCAAAAGAAGATGAGGGAAGTATGCAACTCACCATTAGAGACCTACTTTTTAAAGTCTCATACCTTGAATCAAAGGTTAAGACTTTAGAGGATAGGTCTGCCACTCAGCAACTTGAGATTGAAAGTCTTAAGGCCAAACTAACTGAGACATAGATTGAGAGATCTGTTAGGCATGTACCAGTTCAGGTCTCCTTGACCTCTTCCTCTAGCTCATCTACCTCTCAAGATGATGCTACCAAAAAGGGGGAGAATGTCGAGAGACAAAGCCAAAGACAGGATACCACCAGTCAAGCTCTTACTTCTTTGAGCTCAAGACAACAAGCTGCCATCTTCCCTGAGCCTCCTCCAGTTGTCTTTCAAATGGATCAAAGGATGCTTCAGGATCTAAATAGGTTCTTCAACAAGTTCCTTTTAGAGTCCTTGATAGAACAGCCCAGTCCAGATATGTCTATGATTTACTTTGGAGCTCAAGAGCTTCAGAGGTTGAATGCACCTCCTACCACTGTTGAGGAAGTTGGTCAACCTAAGGCCCAAGTGGAACCTGAGATTGATTTCGAAGGGGAAACTAGGACTGATGGCCCAGCAACTGAAAACAGTTGGGACAAAAGGTGTGTTTTCACAAACTTCCGAAGCACAATTCAAAGCCTCGGAAGAACAAGCACAAACTTCCGAAGCTGAGATTGCTGCTGCGGAAGGACTATTTTCCCTTTCCGATGATCTTATAGTCACAGATGCAATTCTGGAACTTGCATCTGAGGTTAATAGGGAGGACTTTCTCAGCCAACCATTAGCAATAACATCTGCATTGACCCCAGCTCCTACCTCCACCACCCAACCGGATCTTCTATCCAAGAACCACCAAAGTCTAGCACTTCCGAAGACATAAAAGGCAAGAGGAAGATGACTTCGGAAGAGCTTCAGGAAGAAGAAAGGTTGGAGAAGCTTAGAAGGAAAGGTAGACTACCAACTGGGAAATTGTTAGCTGCAAGTACCAAAGCAGCTGCAGCCAACCAGGAGGCAGTCAACAATCGAAGAAAGGGTGGAGGTAATAGATAGACTTGTCAGTCTAGGGCTGCTTCGGAAGATGTACTCCTGCTACCATTAGAGGAGCTGATAGAGCTTGAAAAGGCAACCTTGCTACAAAGACAGCAAAAAGAAGAGGCTGCAAGGTTGGCCTTGGAAGAAGAAAGGCTGAGAAAAGAAAGGGAAGCTGATCTACAGCTCAGGAGAGAAAGGATCACTTTCCTACTCTCCAGAGGATTCTCTCAAGAGGAGTTGTCTCCACACAATAGTGATACGATCTTATGGCTCTTCAACAAAGAGCAAGATCAAATGGGGAAAGGAGAGAAAGAGAGCTGCAAGGGAGAAGAGGTGGAGAAGAAAGGAAGAAAGAAGAAGAGAGAGCTGGACTGTCTGCCGCCAGAAGAATAGGTGAGAAGATGGATGAAGAATTATCTTAAAGCTCATGGCTTCTCTGGCAGGCAGGTGGGTCCAACGTCTGAGAAGACTCTCCAACGACATGTCAGTGACATCAAGGCTGACATTCGTGCTGGGAGAAGAAAAGAGATGTATAGAAGGGGACATGGGATGACCTTCAAAGCCACCTCTCAGCCCAAAATCCAAACCCAACCTCAACCTGAACCTATACCCTTTCCCTTCCCAATTAAAACTGAACTGAAACTTTCACCCCTGAACCTACACCATCACACAACTACCAACCTCTTCACCTCAACCATCTAAACTACCCATCATCCAACCAAAACCTTAGCCAGAACCCAAACTCCTAAACCTACCCAACAACCAATCAAACCATCCTCTCAGCCTTCCAAACATCTCTATGGAGGAATTCAAGGAGATCAAAACTAAGCTCATCAACTGCACAACTCTGAGCGACATCTCCTGTAAGGAGGATTCAGTCAATCTGACTTATGTTGATGGATCCTCAAGTTCCCTCATAAGAGATGAGTTTCTTGATCTGCCAGAGGAACTTTGGACCAAGCTGCAAAACTCCTTGGCCTCAATTCAGATACATTGAATGAGGAAGAAAAGAAGTTGAGGAGAAAGCTGGTGACTCTGCTGGATACAAAGAAAGGAGATAGGGTACCAAGACAACCTCTTGTACCCAGAAAGAAGATAGTCCAGTGGAGGTTCGAAGACTCTTCTCACAACTTTGTTGTTGAGAGAGAGAATGGTGAGATTAACAGGCTGAATGCCTCATCTCTGCTACACTTAAGCAGATTTGATATTGCTGAGTTAGCAGAGAAACCATTCTCCAACCCTTCAAACTCCGATGTAGCTGCCCACATCAGAAATCATCTAGGCAGCCTTCACATGGCCGAGCTTACTGCCAGAAGCAAGGTCGAAGAGGAGTCAAACTGAGAGAGGAGGAGGAAAGGAAAGGATCAGCAACCAAAGGCAAAGCCTTTCTTCAAATGGTTGAAGGTCCTGAACTTGAGTCCATAGTTAGATGGGAGTATGACTACAACTCCCGTCAACTAACTCTCTTCAGGGGGTCACAACAAAGGGTACATGTCATTCAAAGTGATAGACTGGATCTCCTATCCACGAATGACTTGTACAAGCTTCTCAGCACTACTTTCGGGAAGAACAGAGAGACAGACAATATCTTTTGTCCCTGGTGCTGAAACTTTGAGAAGCAGAAATAGGTGAAGTTTTGGTAGCATCAGCCTAGGGGGAGTTTGTTGGATCTAGAGAGGCTGTTGCAACCAAAACTATGTCACTTAGAAGATTTTGAGTACAACATACAAAGGACTTCCGAAGCCAAGTGTGGAACTTCCGAAGGAAGAAGGAGCTCTTCCGAAGTCTAAGTGTAAAATACACTTCCGAAGGAAAACTCCAACTTCCGAAGACAAAGAAGCTACTTCCGAAGATCAAGACTTAAAGACAAAGTTCTGAAGTCAACTTCCGAAGTATAAAGAAGTCCTCAAAGCCTCGGAAGCATAGAAGCATCTTCCGAAGTATAAGTGGCTTCGGAAGAATTGTTCTTCCGAAGCCAGTTAACCTTCGGAAGACACTTCTATTATCCAGTAGACATAAGTATGGTCTGTCTGACACTCCGCTGCAAATCTCTGATATACTGCATGGCGTTTTCTCAAAAGCCATGTAGTTGACCATACTTTAATCTACTGTTTACCTTTTTATGTTAAGTACAGTTGCCATCTTTAGTTGGTGACAAAAGGTAAGTCATGGACATGTCATGACTACATATCTTAAAATAATGCTTTATCTAAGATACCTTAACTATAGCATTGTAGTATATGCTTTAGTCGTAGGTTTCCAGCTGGTATCAAGTATAACCGGCTGTAGGATCTAGTATATATAGTTTCTCAATGTAACTCTTGTTCTATGCTTGTAAGTGTCTTGTAATCTTGAGTTGAGAAGTAATATATACAAGTACCTTGAAAATACTTCTGCTTGTTCCTTTGATTACTTATTATATTATTATCAACTCTTGTTAAAGGCATTGCTTCATCTTGTTTGAGTGATATTATAAGTGAGTTTGAGAGAATCACAAGTGTTAAGTGACAAAACCCGATCCTGCAAATAATAATAATAATAATATATAATAATAATAATAATAATAATAATAATAATAATAATAATAATAATAATAATAATAATAATAATAATAATAATATAATAATAATAATAATAATAATAATAATAATAATAATAATAATAATAATAATAATAATAATAATAATACATTAATAATACTTTATTAAGTTACTTAAAATGTTTAAACATAAATTTAATTAAGAATTGGGGGGTTGTTTTTGTTATTTTATAAACTTTAAAAAACAAGGTTTGTACATAAAATGTTAAAACTACAAACCATGGGGACCAAAGATGTAATTAACTAAAACCCAAACCCCCACCCCCTTTCAACCCCGTTTTTCCGGCGCCCTTTTCCGGCCAAGCTCCGGCCGGCTTCGGCCACCTCATAAACGTCAAAATTGGTCGTTTCTTGATCCCGAAACCGTTCTGAACCCCTCAAGAACACGATTCGAAACCCAAGGCCACAGTTAAATGCAATTAAACGTCAGTTAATGAGCTTAATCGAACGTGTAACCGACGCCTTCAACTCCATAACCGATCGACCCTTAAATCATAATAATAATCTAATTAAACTCATCTAATCAATCATCTAAGTGGGGGTACCTATGCACATCATATCCGACCGAGATGAGATTGTAAGTCGTCATGGGGTACCTATGCACATCATATCGACCGAGATGCTCGTTTCACTTCACACTTTTGGTCGTCTATGCAAGAACTCTTGGGTACACAACTAGATCTAAGCACGGCTTACCATCCTCAAACTGATGGTCAAACTGAGCGAACGATCCAAACCTTGGAGGATTTGCTACGCCTGTGTGTTCTTGACTTTAGTGGTGATTAGGATACGCATCTACCGCTCGCGGAATTTTCGTATAACAATAGTTACCACTCGAGTATCAAGATGGCATCGTTTGAAGCACTTTATGGTCGTAAATGTCGTTCACCGATCTGCTGGACTGACATTGGTGAAAACTTCATCACTAGTCCTGAACTTATACAAGAGACGACCGATAAAGTTTCTATCATCCGCAAGAACCTTGAAGTGGCAAGAAGTCGACAAAAGAGCTATGCTGATAAGCGACGTAAGCCATTGGAATTCCAAGTTGGGGAGATGGTTCTTCTTAAGGTTTCACCGTGGAAGGGTGTGGTTCGCTTTGGAAAGAAGGGTAAACTGGCTCCAAGATTTGTAGGACCTTTCAAAATCCTGAAAAGGATTGGGAAAGTGGCTTATAAACTGGAACTACCTTCTGACCTTAGTGGAGTTCATCTTGTGTTCTACGTCTCAAATTTAAGAAAGTGCTTGGCTGATGAAAGTCTGCATGTCCCGTTGGAAGACATCCAGATCAACGAGTCATTGCATTTTGTCGAGAAACCTTTTGAGACCATGGACCGCATAATGAAGAAGACTAGAACCACAACAACCCCAATCGTCAAGGTTCGTTGGGAGAATAAACGTGGCGTTGAATTTACTTGGGAACGCGAGGAGGACATGAAGAAGAGATACCCGTTCTTATTTGTATAGTTTTATTTTTCTTAATTTCGGGACGAAATTCTTTTAAGTTGGGGGGGAACTGTAACATTTCGTATTTTTGTTAACTAAAAGTTAACTTCGTTTATTCTAAGGGCCATTATTGTCAATTACGGAACTCATGTGTTATTATGCTTATTCTTTTTAGTTGTCATTAAATTTTAATTTATGAAAGTTAGAAATAAAAACATTAAACAATAACAATAATAATAATAATAATAATAATATAATAATAATAATAATAATAATAATATAATAATAATAATAATATAATAATAGTAATAAATAATAATAATAATATATAATAATAATATAATAATAATAATAATAATAATAATAATAATAATAATAATAATAACATTAAAATACTTATTAAGTTACTTAAAAATGTTTAAAACATAAATTTAATAAGAATTGGGGGGATGTTTTTGTTATTTTATAACTTAAAAAAAACAAGGTTTGTACATAAAATGTTAAAACTACAAACCACCTAGGGGATCAAAGAGTAATAACCAAAACCCAAACCCCCACCCCCTTTCAACCCTGTTTTTCTGGCGCCTTTTTCCGGCCAAGCTCCGGCCGGCTTCGGCCACCTCATAAACGTCAAAATTGGTCGTTTCTTGATCCCGAAACCGTTCTGAACCCCTCTAGAACACGATTCGAACCCAAAGGCCACAATTAAACGTCGGTTAATGAGCTTAATCGAACGTGTAACCGACGCCTTCAACTCCATAACCGATCGACCCTTAAATCATAATAATAATCTAATTAAACTCATCTAATCAATCATCTAAGTGTTCCTAAACGTTAACAACCTACAATTTCACCTGGAATCAACACAAAACACCCGGTTTCGACTATCTTATTCGTCGTAATTTACATCACACTCGAACACCATCATCTAGATCTCTAATTCAGAAATTGATAGAGGGCTTTCAACCTTTGAGTCTCGTGGAAGCTTCATGCGCAACTAATTGGATTTCCATTATCATTTGCATCGTGAACGCTATACCACTCGGGTCGCGACTATTTCCTCGGTCTGTGGCATCGAACTCGATCATAATCAGGTAGGTTTAACACATCAATCTACTCGATTACACTTAGGGATCAAAAGCCCTAAGGTTAATTGGGTTGAAACTCACGAATCATTGTTCAATTTTGGGTTCGTTTGATCTAGGGTTCATGAGGAAATTTGGGGATTTGTTTAGGTTATATATTTAAGAATTAAAAACCAATTCATATCGCGGCTGAGAGCCTGGTTCACTGGTTAAGGTACTCGTCTCACACACATGAGGTCCCGGGTTCGAACCCGGGCACCATCATGTTATTTTTTTAAAGGGTTTTAACCCTTAAATAAATTATAGAAAATTTTTAATAAATATAAAAAGGGTTTTTGTAAACTTAAATATTTTTAAAAACATCAAGTTATTTTCTGTGATTTTTTTCTAAATTAATTAATTAATTATCTTTTTAATAAAGCATCAAATTAATTATCTTTTTAACAAAGGTTGTTCTTGGATTATCTCTATTAAAATGGATTTTGAATAATAAAATTTATAAATTATTATTGACCCAAATATTACCATTAAATTATTATCGTTAAAATCATGATTATTTTAAATGTTTATTCAAGTTTATATTTAAACGTCACTAGCTATTATGGATGATTTAATGTTATTTTCTTTATAATAATTTACATAAATGGTATATTTCTTTGTTACATTATTTAGATTACTACAAAGATCCCCAAACTCCACTTGAAACTTTGGTTCTCGTTAAATCGTTTAACTTATAAATAAACTTAAATCTTGTAAATATTTATATTAGGTGCCTTGTGACGGATTACGTTGAAACGACGCTTATTATTATTTCTATCATCCAATATATACTTATTTGACCAAGTGAGTTTCCTTGCCCCTTTTTTATGTTTTTCGCACTATTTTGGGTGAAACATGATACTTATACATCATACACTTATAAACGTTTGAGACTTGTAAGCACTTGCAATTCATATTTTTGTCATGGTCGACGTCTTAGATCTTTAGGCTTGACAAACCTATTTGGTGCTAAAGTCGATGTATTGCCGACTCCTGATGACGTATGCTTGTTCATCATGGGAACCAAATACACTTAGCCAATCTTATATACTTGTAATCAAGTCGAGGTTTGGTTGTAACGATATGTGTTCTATAACATTGCTAACTTATAACCTATGACATGAATTGCTACTTGTAAGCTTGTTATATTATGTATGAAACCTTGGAAACTCACCAACTATTTTTAGTTGACCTTTTATTTTTATCATGTTTCAGGTCATCCTCAAGTTTAAAGTGAACTTTTGAAGCTTGCAATAAAACTAGGACTTGGACCTAGTTAAATGAATAAAATGTTTATGTTGTGCTTTGTTTTATTTGGAACTATTTCATGTTTTGAGACTTATGATTGTAATATCTTTGAAACTTATAATTTTAATATTTACATTTAAATATAACGTTATGTGGCTGTGAACAATCTTAACCCTCACATCTCGACGATTCCGCCGTCAAGGTTGGGGTGTGACAATGGTATGGAGAATGGAGGATAGAACTCGGATCCTTTTAGGTCATGTGTTCGTCCCGAGTTTAGAGGTTTTTAACAAATTTGTGGGTTTTCTTAAAAGTTAGATGTAACATAATGGTGTGTCTAATGTTTGAGTTGTCTGCACGCGGCTAGCAAGGCTACGTCCCATGGGTCAACATCTGTCTCAGCTATTTAGAAAAAAAATCGTCGAGGGACATATCATATAATTGATTTCACATTCAAAAAGAAGTAGTACGTTAACATCCGGTATGTCTAAAATGACAATTTGTCATCTTTATAATTTAATTTAAATATTACTAATTATCAACTTATTATTGCATTAATTGTTGTATCATGTGCATAAAAGTTTATTTTTCTTTTAATTTTGTATCTTAAACATCTTTCACAATTTACCCCCTATAGTTTTTTACTTTCAACTTTAATTCCCTATGCTTTTCATCTTTTACAACTTTTTCGATTTACGATATAAATTTAGATAATTAACTCCTCATAACATGCGCGTGTGGTTCAATATTGTTACTCTTATTTTTATTTTCTGTTTTCATCCCCGTTGTAATGTGCGGGTCCTAGACCGACTTATTTATTGTTTTTAATGTTTTACGTTCACGTGCGTTGTTCAACGTTTTTACGTCTACTTTCCTTTGGTTTTATATCTTTTGATTTTATTTTTTTTTAATTCGAGCTTTGACTGTGTTGGTGGTTGCTAATGGTGGTGTGAAATTGAAGCTACTTGATACGATTTATGTCATCGCCACAACGTAAGAGAAATAATACTAGTTTTAACTAAAGAATCAATATTTCTTTAAGTTATTCATCATTTTTCAAAAACCTTAAATGTCACATAATCCATATCTATCATTATTTCAATTAAATAATACATCTTTATTTATAAATATGCTTACTTATATTATGAAAAGTATCCCAGGATATTTAATACTCAACTTTGTCTTTTTTCTCCTGATGGGTATGAAAAATCTTTTTGTTCGAAGTTTTGATCTTTTCCACTTAAATATCTTTATGACCCAATCAATATTACTTTTATAATATTTATTTTCTTATTACTACTATTAGAGTAATGTGCTTTTCTTACCTCCATGTTATCATAAAAATTATTATTTGATTTCAATATATGAATATTGCTATTGAAATTTATAGGTTTCATTAAAATTGACATTTGAATTTATTTTCTAACATCTAATTAACACCGTCAATTTTTTTGAAAAATGTCGACTAATCCGTCGTCGGGGATGAATTATAGTAATTTGTTCCAACCCAATTTGTTTATTTTTCAATGTCAGGGTATTTTAGTCAAAACAATTAAAAAGTAAATAACCAGGTCAAAGTGAAGGGCTATATGCATTCAGTTTCTTTTGATAATCATAATTATATTTGACTTTATTTTAATATTTTGTTGTTTTGTCTTGTTAATATCTTTTGGTTTAGTCGTCGTATTACTTTTGTTTGTTTTGTTACGTCACATAATATTTTAGTTTAAATTTTAATTATGGTTACAATGATTGACGTTTATGATTATTATTCATGTACTGTTAATGTAATATTGTTTATTTTCGTTTACTTCTGAAAAATTGTTTTTTTATGGTTGTGATTTAAACACTTGGTGACATATAGCTTTTTTTTGGTGGTGTATGCTTCGTAAAGTTATAAAGGTGTCCTATTTTAGTGAAACATTTGAATGTAAATGACAAATTTAGTAAAATATTTAAATTTAAATGACAATTTAAACCTTTTAATTCAAATGATAATTTTAATGAAACCATAGGGATGAATAAATAATAATCATCATCATCGTCGTCATCGTCATCCTCATCTCATCGTTGTCGTCATCATTATCATCATTTTAATTTGTATTATTTTCAGGGGTTAAAGAGAAAACAAAAACGCTTAAGGGTCGTTTGATTCACATAAATGTTTTTTTAAGAAGTTAAAATTGGATTTGAAATTGAAATTTGAATTTGTATGGATTCATTAAATAATTATGAATGTGTGTGGTTGTTAATTTTTAAAATTGAATTGGAATATTATAATGTCAAAAAAAGAATGTTGCCCTCCCTCTTTTTCATGTTTTCTCCATCTCCAACCCTAATTTGCCTCGTTACATATACCACCATCATCCTCCACCCTTGTTGCAAAAACCACCACTAAATTAAATGACATAAAGTTAGAATTCACTAGTCTCTAACATAATTGAATTACAATAGGCAAATCCATCTAGAAAAAGTCAAGCAAACAGAAGTATTTTTTTCATCCATCATCTTAATCTAAGGAAGAAGTAGACTCAAAGAATGATAATAAAATCATCAAATGAGATTATGATTTTAAAACTGACAGGTTCTCCATTGAAAGAGAGAATAAAGAAAATCTTTTTTCTTAACAGAATTGAATGTTTTGAAACTCAACCTTGAAGATTTGAAGACTATGCATAAGTTGATCTCTAAAAATAAAAATTGCCAGACAGGTACAAGTCCATATAAGCTATTCTAAAGATCAAGTTTGGCAATAAGGCTGAGAAGAAGAAGCTCTGAATGAAATTTCACTAAGCATTTATTATCCTATCACTCATTGGAGTTACAATTCCTCAACCAACACATTCAGTCTTACATATGCTGGTGCCGGCAAAGTTGTAGTTAAAGAGTATGATTTGTTCAGTCTCTCTCGGCACAACATGAAGGACTTGGTGAATCTACCTCTTGACAATCACTCAAGAGATAGAAGAGGATACATGTATAAGCTTCTGCTGATCATAATGCTTGAAGATTAAAGATAGAGTTTTGGTAGCATCATCCTAGGGGGAATTTTTTGAATCATGAAGGATGAAACTGCCGAAAACTCTAGATTTCAACATTGGCTATTAACTGCCGAAACAGGGCAAGTGCTAAAATCAGGATTTCAGCATTGGCTGTCAACTATCGAATCAGGCCAAGTGCTTAATCCACTGGTGAAGTGCATATGTTGAATGTCTACTGATTAGCATATGCTATCAACTACCGATCAGCAGTGAACTTCATGAGCTGTCCATCGACGACTACATAGAATAAGCATGTCTGTGCCGATGGCTACTGCGTTTCACCTTCTGCCGACAACATAGTACAACACCTGCCAACTCCGATACATAGATTACATGTTCTATTTTAGTATCTGAACATAAAATAGTTTATTCTATTTATTTAGTATAAAAGTCCTCACACTTGTATAGGAGAGGAAAGCTATAAGTCATTTGATTGTATCTGCCGAATTGTAAACTTTGTACAAACAGATTAATCAAGTGAATACTTTGACATAACTTATTATGTATTTATCTTTAATCAAAGTGTTTGTGTTGCGATATTAAGTAACTAACTTAGATTCCGCATTCGTTAGTTACTAATCTAAGAAGAAGTTCTTGTTTGAGTAAACCAACCCAATCCAACAGTTAGGTTATAGTAAGGTTTGTTTTGTGTTGATTGTTTATGTCATGATACGCATAATGATCAAAGCATTATTCTTTGGGTGGTGAGATGTGAATTAACCTGGTGTAGTTTAAACGAACATGCTTTGTGTTATGGATATTATAGGTAGTATTTTATGGAAAAGGTTAAAATACAAAGTATTCTAAAACTAAAAGTGTAAGAAGGATTAAGATGCTGACACGTGTCAATTTGATTAAAATTAGGTTAGGGGTAAAATTGGTAATGTTCCATCTTCTCAAGTTCCGACATTCATAACTTTTACATGCGATGTTATATTTTTTAAAGAAAAACACCATAAAACGGAGTATTTTTTAATCTTTAAAATGCGTATAGTATTGATATAAAAAACAAAGTTTTTTTTTCACATTTTAACGCATTGTGTAATTTCATTAGGTCATTTCTGTAATTTTCTGAATTGACAAGGATTATGCAATTATCTGATGAGTAATACACAATGAACTTAAAACATAAAAAGTTTACATTTCTCATTGTCAACATTAGACATAATAGGTTACATAATGACTAGCATTAGACACGATGATTAGCAATAGACACAATGAGTTGCTTAACGAGAATTACACAATGACATGATCATGATCAAATAATGACCAACACTAGACACGATGATTAGCAATAGACATAATTTGCTTAACGAGAATTACACAATGACATGATCATGATCAAATAATGAATTGAAAAACATAAAAAAATTTACATTTTCAGCATTGTGTTATTTGAAAATCATTATTTTAAAAGACACCATGCATAACACAATAGTCAACATTAAACACAATAGGTAACATAATGACTAACACTAGACTCGATAATTAACAATAGACACAATGAGTTGCTTGACGAGGATTACAAAATGTACCTATCAAGATTACACAATGAGCTAGAAAAAACATTAAAAAATACATTTCAACGTTATATTATTTGAAAATCAGCATTTACAAAAAGACAATGGTTAACATTAGACACAATGGGTAGTACGATAACTAGCTCCAGACTCGATAATTAACAATAGACACAATGAGTTGTTTGATAAGGATTACACAATGACCATATCAGTATTACACAATGAAATGGAAAATATAAGTAAATTACATTTATAGCACTATGTTATTTGAAAACCATCATTATTAAAAAACACAATGCATAACAAAATGGTCATTAGGCACAATGATGTGATGAATATTGCACAATGACATGATATTACACAATAAACTGACGAATAATACACAATAAGTTGAACTAACATGAAAAAAACTTCTCTTTTTATGTATCAAAATTATAGGCGTTTTAAATATTTAAAAACGCTTGTTTTATGGTGTAATTTTTTTTAAAAAAATAGTGTTATATGTAAAAGTTACGAGTGTTTACAAAAAATGTGAAACTTGAAAATGTGGTTAATATTAAAATACCTTAGTCTATTATTTAAAGTTTTAATTATTTATCATTATGCCACCAATATTTTATTAGCATTTGAATCTAAGATCTTATGTATAATAATTATTCTTACGCTTTTTATTTTTTTTCCTTTTTTACAATAACCTACCCTTTTTTTATATGTTGAGGGGCCGATGTGGAATTGATTCATTTGGGCTTGGAACTACTTTTTATTTGGAAGATTTTCGGGTGGAAAATGATTGTTTTTCTTGGATTCACTTGAGTAGAAGAAAAATAATTAGAACTAAAAATGGAAGAACATTTTAACTTTTTGATGTGAAAATTTGATAGAACTATTATTAAGCCCCCGCGTTGCGGCGAGGACGGTTGCGACGAGGACGTAAAATTGTGCCAAGTAACATTAATATCAAACCGTCGCTAGTGATCACCAATACCAGAAGGCTCATAAAACAAATGAATTAAAAACAAAAAAATAAAACCGAACGAAAAGCAGACATAAAAACATTGAACCATGCATGTGTTGTAGTGTGTTAATTGTGTATATATTAGACGGGAATGTAAAACACAACGTGACCATTAAACGGAAAAAAAGTAAACGTAAAAGTGTTGAACCACATACCAATGTTGCGATATGTTAACTAGAAAAATTTAGACCAAGATGTCAAACGTTAAATTATAAAATGTGAAAAATATATGAGAACAAAGTTGAAAGTGAAAAAAACTATTATTGTTAAATGTTAAAGATGAAACTATAGGGTCAAAAGTACAAAATTTAAAAAAAAACAAATGTACAACCTATAAAGCATGAAGTACAAACTATAATGAATAACTAAGTTGGTAATTAGTTTATATAAATTATTGTATAATTTATAGTGCAGATAAGGGTCTAAATTCTGTTTTAAAATGAAACAATCATTAATTAACTAAATGGTAATATTATGGTTTCCCAACGGCTAGTAGATTGGCTCACTACTAGAAAATATACCCTTAATGACATGCAAATTATGACATGCGATTAAGGCTATAAATGAACTGTACCAAACTAAACAAAGCCTTGTTCATGTTCGTTCATTAAGAAATGAAAGTGTTCATGAACAGTTCAATAATACTTACTGAACAAAAATTCTTGATCATGTTCGTTAACTAAGGAATTGAGCTTGTTCTCGAAGACATAACCGAACGGTTCACGAACACAAATCGGACAATTTACTAACACAAACGACCATAGACTAGATAAAATTAAAAGGTTGATATAATGGTCATATACATGAATATAAACAAACATATTACTGAACGCTCACGAATATAAACAATTATAAAGTATTGACGTTAGGTTGATTAAAAAATAAAAAATCCACAATATCTAAAATTAGGTAGATTAATTAATAATAAAAGTTATAATATATATAAATTAATATTTAATGAATGAATGAATATGAACAAATATGAACAAATATGAACAAACGAACATGAACAAACGTAACGAACGTGTACGAACACCTTACGGAACGTTCATGAACACAAATGAACAAAAAAGACTATTGTTTATGTTTGTTCATTTAACTAAACAAACAAAATTTCTTGTTCATACCAAAAGTTAATAAAGTATGACACTATTAATAAGTCTTTAGTGGTGGATATTCTACTTTCTTCACAAAGTTTATGTTGAGAAGTACCAATTCATTAGCAAACATTGTGTGTTTGGTATCTAAATAAGCTTTATTGTGGTTGTAGGTATTGCTTAGTTGTTGATGTGGTAGCTTGGAGGCTTATGTAGCTGTTCTAGAAAACTAGAGGGCTAAGGTGTGCATTTAGAAGCTTGGGATGGATGGAAGTGCAATTGTGGTCAGAGTTGATAGTATTACATAAACACCAAGTAATTCTAGAAACGTGACGGCAACTAGTACTATAAGGTTTTCGTCGTTGTCGCATCTTGTCTTCATCGTCTTCTTCAATCAGACACAAAAGTCTATCAAAATCTTCTTGTATTTCTTTCTTATCTGTTTCGTTCTATAGCTGATTTAAGTCAGTATTTCATACGCATCATGTATGTCTTATCGTCCAAGTGACTTGTAGTCTGTATAGTTTCTTTATGTTTATCGAGTCACATATTGTGTTCTATTTGATTTAATTAAATTTGAGGTTTGTTGACAGTTTACCATGCCAAAAACTGTAACAGCATATACAATTCAACCAAATAAAAAATCAAACATGTTTTGAAACCAAATGCTTGCAACTGAAATGGTGAATCTGATAAGGAAAGCATAAAATGACCACTTTGACATAAACTCAAACGATAAACACAAGATGCACTAAGGTTGTCTGGTATCATAAATATCATTTCATAACACACCCCAACCAAATGTAGTGTTCATACCCATCTCTTGAATATGTATCATATCTTGTCAAGCTTTTCAGCTTTCACCACAGGATTGGCTTTGGCTATGGCGTCTTTTGCAGATGCATGGTAGTTGAATGTGCAGTCGTGTTTGTCAGAGTAACGATGAACAGAACAGAAAACATTCCCACATCGACAGTTGAAACCAGTTAACCCGACACGTTTCCTGCATGTGGTGCATCTAGAGGGGGCCTGACCCTGACCTGGATTGGGCTTGTCACTGCTCTCGGCATGAGCTTGGGCTGCAGAGGATGGTTGGGTCGATGGAGACACTTCTGACACTGGTGAAACAGGTAACACCATGGAAGATTGGGAGCTGATGTTATTTCCATTGACAATAGTGTTGATTGAAGATGCAGCAAGTTTAGCGTGTTCTTGCTTTAAGATCATGTCTTTGTGACACTTTGAACACATGTTCATGGTCGCTGGGGTGCCAAAGAATCCACAGTTGTTGACGCAAAGGGTAGGTGCTTCTGGAGCGGTTTGGCATCCTGTCTCATTTTTCTCCATTGTCTAGTGGCCCTGCACCATCATAGGAATGTACACGGTGGGTTAGTGGCCAAGACGCGTAATTTTGGTATGGGTCAGAACAGGTTTGGTTAACCACAAACACTTTTTATCTGAATTCTTTATAAACTATGTTGTTATAACATTAACCTACTTGTTAAGAAATCTATAAATAAAGATTACCAGAACTATAAATTTAATGCTTGATCTGAGAAAACCAAACATATATCACCAAAGTAAACAGTTATTTAGGAGATTTGGCTTATCTCTATTTGTGAATCGTTATCTTGGTTTATTGCTATTCCTTCCAACTTTTGGTTCGTTTCTCTGTATATTTTACACGGGGACTATAATATTGATACAAAATAAGAAGATCACACAGATAAGTACAGTGATTGTATTCCTAGAGAATAACTGGCAACTCGAATATAAAGAAGAACCATTTGCATCACAACAGCACAAATCAGCGATTTATTCAATCAGCATATATTCAAAATTCAGACAGACATACTAGTGAACATTTATATAATTGACAGCACATTTCAAGATTTTGATTCAATTCGAGTACCCTACTTAAGTAATCCAATTGCATCCTATTTTCGAACACACACAAGATCTTAAATACTCAAATCAAAACCCTAATTAACCTTATGAAGATAACGACGGTTGAGATTAGTAACTTGACCAAGAGGCCATCTCTGCTCAGATCTCATTTTGATCAAGTTTCAGGGTATGTTCACTTGATATCAAATCCATGACCATTACCAACAATACAAAAGTCATCCAACATACGGCAAATGCAACAGCCGATTATATGTTCGCTTCACCTTAACAAGAAATCTAACTATAGTCTATTACTCTATTGTCTGTCTCGTGTAAAACATAACAAAAACAATAAAGCCCCATCCCACCATTCGACCCATAACCGCATGATTCCAAATCATCACATAAACTTGCTAAAAGTGTTAACTTTCAACCATATATCGCACCAAAACTCAAATTTCTTTAGTATCTTGTAACATTTAGCTTTAAATTCATCTCTTCACATTCACCACCCAAATCCCAAAATGTAAAATCATATTCTCCTACTTATAACTCAAAGAACACTCAAAATCCACTCATCCCTAATATCAAAACCAAACATCCCTCACCCATATTGAAAACATATCCAATTTCCATACAATACCACAAGATAACGATAACAACAACAATAATAATAAGAAATGAAAATCTTTACCTCCACTATCCTAAAAAGGTCTACTTTCTACAAATTCCATAAAATCATACAACTTTACGATAAAAAAATGAAAAAAATCGAGACCCACTTCAAAAAAGAACCCCCAAAAGTGGGAAAAACGTAATCCCCATCAATTTTGCATTTCAAACCCCAACTTCAAACTCAAAATTCAAACAATTTCATGATGAAACAAACATAAACCAGACAATCAAACTATGTGATCGCATAACACCCAAATTAATTTCATCAAAATCAAAACAAACCTGTTCTTGATCGGCGTTTCTTCCAAACTCCAACCCCTTGTGTAACAAATCGAAAAAAAGAACGTATTTAGAACAGATTGAAGGACCCCCTTTAGCGATTACACCAAAATCGCATCGTTTTAGAGTTGCAGAGAACCAATAACGAAAGATGGTGTTGTTTATGATGTTTTTATCTGTAGGATATATGTACACACAATGTACGTGGGGAGTTGTGATTGTGTGTGTGGGGTTATGTTGGGGTTCTCGAAGGTTTAGGTGTGAATGGAAAATTGGTCGTTGGATTTTAGGAGTTTTGGGATTCAGCCAATGGGAGGGGAGGAGTAGGAAAAGTAATGTGGAAGTGAACGTATGGGATGGGAATATCCCGTGGGTATCCAAATCTCCATTCTGGAAGTGAGAATTGGTCAGTGATACGTGGCAGAGGATGATTATTTGTTTCTTTCTTTTCCAATTCCAAAATATAAAAATTCAAATAAATGTTTTTGAACGATAAATATGACTCTGATTCAAAAGCTATGCGTTAATCTAATCGGGATCGGGACCACATTTGCTACCCTATCCGGAGGAAACCGATTGTTTAAAAAATCAGTTGGCTCAACTTTGAGTATTTTACTCAGATTGATACTTAAACATATGACATTCTCATATTTACATGACATGAGTATATCTTATCTTAACAAGTTAGGCTAAAGATCATTAATCATAAGTTCAAATAAATAGTAACTAGGTTATAAACTTGTGTGATATACGAACAAAAAAGAAGAAAGTTAAATTTAACAAATTGACAAAATTATTATAGATTTAAATCATATATTGTTACAACAATGATCTAGAATGATAATGTTTAAAATATTTTATAAATTATTGAATACTTCTTTGCATGTAACTTTTGGTATTCTATTTGTAACCTTAACTTCTTTTTTTTATCTAAGAGTAATAGCTTTCTCTACTTTTATAACCGATGTTTCCAGTATAAACTAATCATCGATAATGATTGTCCTTGACTTTTGTTGATAGTTATGTCAAAACATAAAGCTAGTAGAAACTAAGATTGTTGGATCTAGGTTAGTGACTTAACAAGATTTTTCTGTTGATCAACAGATAACTAATGCGAAATCTAAGTTAACAGTTTTACTTATCAAACACATATAGATATTGAGTAAATATAAACACAAGATGTTCTTTTAAAGTATACACTTGATTAATCTTTTCTAAGTACAAGTGATACAATTAGCAGATAAATAAGTGGGCTTATAAGCTTACCCCTAAACTATACAAGGTGTTTTATACTATGAAAAGGTAAACACTAAAAATAAACAACTTTACATTTATTGCTAATTTACAAAAGGTATGTATAATTCATACAGACAATATCAAAGTATACAGCTTCAATACTATGTTGTCTCCAAAAGGTAGAACACAGCAGCCGCCAGAGTACTTTGATATAGACAATATTGTCCAATGTTGTGATTGATTAGTAGTGCATCCATTTGAATGTTGATATTTTTTAATCAACACTTCATCACTTTCATGTTGATCTGCATTGGCTCGACACTTGGCATGTGCTGATCGGCAATGGATTAGCACTTGGCATAATTCAGTAGTTGAAAGTAGTGCTGAATCCCTGAGTTTTCCGTAGCTTCATCCTCTTCACAGATCAACAAATGCTCACTAGGATGATGCTACCATAACTCTATTTCATCCTTCTAGCATCATGATCAGCAGTAGTATATACATGTATCCTCTTATATCTCTTGATGGGTTTTCAAGAGGTAGATTGACAAAGTTCTTCATGTTATGCCGATATAGTCTAAAGAGATCATACTCCTTGACTTTAGTTTTCTGACACCAGCAAAGGTCAGACAGAAGGCGTTGGTTGAGGAATTATAGCTCCAATGTGTGATTAGGTCATGAATACTTAATGGAGTCACATATACAACTTCTTCTTATTTGTCTCCACTTTGTTTTGCTTCAACTTTATTACCAATCTTTATCTTTAGCATGGATGCCATAGATTTATCCTTATCTAGCATGCATTCATATTCTGACATCAAAATGAATATCTTTTTTAGGTCTTCAAAGTTGAGGTTTAGAAATTCCAGCTTAGTAAAAAAGAAAGACTTTGACTTATTCTTTCTTTCAATGAAGAAACTCCCAGTCTTCAGGTCATATCCATATTTGATAATGGTTGTATCATCACCTTCCGATTCTCACTCTTTCATAGATTCTGAGAGTTCTTTTTATTGCTCAGTATTGTCCAAGCCTTGTCTTACTCTTTCGGCAGTAATTGTAATGATCATTTCATCCATCGAATCATCAGACTGGTTTTTTATTGGAGATTATGTTGTTTCAGAAGCTTGTTGGACTGTAAGAGAAACCTGCTCAGTGGTTTGAATAATTTAGATGGTGAGAGGAGATGATTGTTATTGAGTGATGGGTGCAAGATCTACAGATAGGGTGACTTCTACAGCTTCAGACTATTTCATTTTTCTTATTTGTTCTAAAACCTGCCGTGACTTTTCTAAACGAGACTCGTAGATTCTCATCAACGTATTCTCTACTTCCTTTGCCTCAGAGTCATTGTTTGAGTTCATTAGCCTTAGTCTGGTTAAGCTAGATATCTCAAATATATTGAAGCACACTAGTTGATTCCTTGAGTAGGCTACCATTCCAAATGCTAATTTAGTGATTAAGTATGTGTCTTTCTTCTAATCATATTCCCACTCCTCTATTGGATCATATGCTTATAGTAGAGTTTCAGGGATTTCCTCACCAGACTCAGCTTTAACTAAGGGCAGTATATTTTGAAGTAACATTTTGGACTTGTCATTTCTACATCCATAAATGCTGAGGCACTTAAAAATATGTTCTAAGATGTCAAAGGGCAGTCTAGTATTTCCTTTTCATGGTCTTCGTACATGATCTCACTATTTGCCTTCTTGACTGCAATCTAGGATATATACCCAACATTCAAAACTTTGGTTCCTTTGAGTATCTTCTCCACCTTCGGGTTAATCACCTTTGCCTTTTCCACTTGTTTTGGCATAAACTTCATTTTGGCAAGGGCTGATGAAAATGGCTGATCATCATCAGAGGTAATGGAGTCAGAATCAGGAGATGTTGGAGGCTGAGTCGATAGATAGGAAGACTTTAGGACATTTTTTCTTGGTCTTTGGTTGTTGTCTTTCCCATTGCTCTCTAGCTACTTCATACATTGATAGCTCCCCAGCTACAATCTTCTTTTCAATTTCTCTGATGTTCAGATCAAGAATAGACATACTCATTGGTCCTACTTGTTTACAAGAGAAACCATAGAGCTTTAAGAACATTGTCATCTGTTGCTTATCTTTACTCTCCTGTCTGAATTTTTCTATTTGTTTTCTTTCTAATTCAACAATCTTCTTTCTCGCTAACTCTACCGATTTCTCTATTTCAGCATGAGTTGCAGCTATCAACTTTGATTTCATCTTAGCAAGACTCCATTCCAAAACCTCATTAAAGTTGAATCCTTTCAACTCAAGTTGAGCTGGTAGGAGACTTCTTTCTTGATTCTTCTTCTCCCTTTTCTGAGAAGAGGCCTTTTGTATGGATTTGGTAGTTGTGGGCTGATATGGTGTAAACTATACATATTAAATATAGATATTTCCTATGCTTTGGAGTAAGTCTCGAGTGGTTTTAAATGATTTTACTTATATTTGGTTCATATTTGCATTTTATAGATTTCAAGAGACTATAAACTTAAAAAAATATACTTTTTAACTAGATTTAAAATCGTTGAGTGAGAACTTATCACTTTTTTCTGATAAATATTTTCTCCACAATTAACTTAATATAAATCGTAGAAATCATTTAGCTAAATTGAAGGAACAATAAATTAAATACATAACATTAAATGGGTTGGGAATAAAGAATTATAATTTACTAATAATATGAAACAGGAGGATTTGAATTGTTGAATTAATTAATAATATTGGAATATGCAGGACACGTGAGCATTAAAGAGAATTGCGAAGAAAAATGGGCTTGAGGCCCATGAATTGAAGAAAAGAGGCAGATGCCTCATAACACAAAAAAAGGGACATGAAAAAAAGGACATAAAACTTAATTATAGAGAAATAGAAGCGGCGACGGCAGAAGAGAAAAAAATAGTTTTCATTGTTTGAACCTAACTTTGAAGCTTTTGAGTACGAGTAGAGAGCAATTATAAAGCAAGAACAAGATCTGAAGCAAGGATTGAATCATTCAAGCATTGAAGATCATTCGGTTTCGTCTCGTTTGCCATTATTTTTATATGTTTATTTGATTCTCTCGTTTATGCTACCAAAGTTTGTTACTTTATTAGTGTTCTTAATATTTTTGAATGTTATGAGTAGCTAACTTTCTAGTACTACCTAGGTTGGGTTGAAAACTAATATGTTTTGATTAAATATTTGGTTTTGATTTCGTAAATTAGTTTATTAATCTTAGAATTTGATTATTGTCTCAATTAAATATGGACACGTGTATTGTTTTATACTTTAAAGTTATTACCATGCTCATGTATGCTTGATCTTGATTGATTGTGTGACATCTAGCTTAGGTTTTACACGTTAAAATTAATTACTTTGTGTTTTAATTTTATACTTTGATTAGAAATAATCAGGAGCATTGGTTGTGATTTGATGGTATTTTTTAATGTTCTACCTTATCTAAAACCTAGGATGATAGATATTGCTTAAAACCTCCTACCTATTGCTTGTTAGGCTTAGATTTCGCGAGAGCGTGTTTTGTCTTTCATTCGTGGTGTTAGTGTTTTAGGGTATTTAATTAGATTTAATTAAGTTGTCCTTTGTCTTAAGGTTGGAAAATATAATCTTAAAAACATTATGGTAGAAAACCTAGGGGCGATCTTCCATTAGACATTTTAATAAACCTATCTCGTGTTTTACACGTGTCTTTGGTTTTCTTAGGGAGTAGCAACATACCTAATTAACCCTATATCCGTATTCTTGGAGATAATCATACGAGTCATTGCCTTTATGTCATTAGATGTTAGTTGGATTCCTACCTAGGTAGTTATTTCACGTATTTAATCGCATTCAAGTTTCCACATTTGAATTCTTAATTTGTTTATTTCATCCGTCGCGTTTAGATTAATTAATTTTGGTTAAATTGTTTATTAAAATTAATTACTTAAAATAATTAAATTAATCAGGTTAGAAGTCGATAGAGGTTTAGTAACGAAAGCCGCCAAAAGTATCCACGGATTCGATATCCGGACTTACCTAAACTTTACTATATCACGACCGGTACACTTGCCGTTTGTGTGAGGTTAAGTTGGGAATTTCCAATTTTTAAAACTAATTTGTGAAAAACATTTTCTTAATAAAATAATATATATTTTTCACACATCAAGTTTTTAGCGCCATTGCCGGCGACACTATTTTGGCGATTTCGAGAACGATCCGAGTCGAGGATTTAGTGATTAGCATTTCTTTTTCATTCTTGAGTTTTTTGGGTTAGTTTTTGATTTAGGTTAATTTATTTTATTTTTCGTATTATCTTTGTTATTATCTCACATATTACTTTGAGCACAATGTACAAACAGTTGGTTAACGAGTACATAGAGCCTTGGTGCGAGCTCTGTGACGGACACCACTGGTCATATGAGTGTTGTTTGCAAGACTACTCCACAAAATGGGTTAAAGTGTACGCTGAGCATAAGAAGAGAGATGTAAAGGCAATGATCGCTTACATAGAATCTACGCGTTAGAAAAAACAAACTCATAGGGTTTACGATTTAATGGGAAATATTTTAGGTTATAAAGATTCATTTGAAAATATGAAAGAGAAAATCACACAATTGTTGACAATGATGGATGATGTACAAGAGCCATTTGACCCCTACTGGATAATCAACTATGAGCCAAATGTTGAGGGAGAGTATCCATCTAGCATTAAGTCGGTTCCACGTTGTATGTCACGCTTGTTTTGTAATGATGAAATGATGCAGGATTTAGTCGTAGAGGACACCCATGAGGTTGATCTTAGTAAATAGATAAAAGTGGTTCTCCCGAGCCTCACCCAGGGGGAAGCTGTGGGTCATGCTATTATATCATGGGAAGATGAATTTGGTGATGAGTTAGTGGATTTAATAACTACTACAGAAGGAAAATTTGACCCACTTGATGATCTTGAGAAGTTAGAAGAACTATTACATAAAGAGCCAATCGTGGGAATCAAAGAAGAACTACAGCAAGAGGTTGAGGAGAAAGTGGTTGTGGCATTAGAGATAATTGACCCACCACTTAAGAGTTTTGATAGCCAACCCATATGAGAGAGTGATGGTAGATCACCACCCCAATCAAAAACACCACCGAAGAGGGCAAGAAAACATATGAACCAACGTGTGGTAAGAATGCAAAGACTGTCCATTAGTGAGCAATTAAGTATACCGTATTACAGAAATGATCGCAACCATCACTGCATGCCTCACCTCAAGTTTGGTCTAGGTAGTTTTAAATCTTGGTGGTCTGTCTCGAGTATATATTTTAGAGCTTTGATGAGTTGTACCGATGGATTTTTCCCAACCAGTGGAAAACAAAAGATATTAAATGGAACAAGTGGGAAGAGGATAAATGAGAAGCCACCTGATTGAGAATACATACAGGGTTTGTAATAAACCAAGCGCTTCCGGGAGGCAACCCGAGGGTTTGTTTTTATTTTATTGCATTTTGATTACTTTTTATTATTAATTCTTCGTACTGGATGTTTCTGTGTATGTCTTTGATTTCAAGTTATTGCTCAGAGTTGAGTGATCATCTGCTTGAGGTTCTAAGTCAAGTTAAAATGTGAGGATGACACATACATCTTAAGTAGACCTTCTGTCAGTGCACGTTACATATCAGGGGAGTTTTAGTTTTCTCATTTCTTGCACTTGTATTATTTTAATTGCTTATATCTACTTGTTTGAACATTAGGGGCAATGTTCGATTTAAGTATGTGGATGGGGTTAGTTGGCAAAACTGAAACATTTTGCATTTTCATTTGAAAATAACATTTTCCATTAAACATTTTAATAAGCCTATCTTGTCCTTTACACGTGTCTTTGGTTTTCTTAAGGAGTAGCAACATACCTAGTTAACCTTAGATTCGTATTCTTGGAGATAATCATACGAGTCATTGTCTTTATGTCATTACATGTTAGTTGGACTCCTACCTAGGTAGTTATTTCACGTATTTGATCGTATTCAAGTTTCCAAATTTGAATTCTTAATTTCTTTATTTCATCCGTCGCGTTTAGATTAATTAATTTTAGTTAAATTGTTTATTTTGTTTATTAATATTAATTACTTAAAATAATTAAATTAACCAGGGTAGAATTTGATGAAGGTTTAGTAACGAAAGTTGCCAAAAGTGTCCACGGATTTGATATTCGGACATACCTAAACTTTACTATATCACGACCGGTACACTTGCTGTTTATGTGAGGTTAAGTTGGGAATTTTCAATTTTTAAAACTAATTTGTGAAAAACATTTTCTTAATAAAATAATATATATTTTTCACACATCATGGGCATCGGAGTTTGCTGAGTGGTTGTCCTTTGAGTGCTTGTGGAAGTTGGCCTAGATGATTTAAATGGCACTCTCTGGACAACCTTAGCCTTTGGTTTGGGTGGAGTTGTTGGTCCTGATCTACTAGGTTCTCCACCATGTTTGAATCTTTTTCTTCTTGCAGCTCTAGATTCTTTTGCACTTTTCATTAAGGCAATGATATTTTTCTTTATAAAAGATTCATGAGCTCTATGGGACAACTCCACCTTCTTTATCATTAGAAATCTAGCATTTCTTTTATGAGAATTAATTTCAACTTTTTATTCAGCGGACATAGGTTTTTTTTACCCTTGTTAAGGGTAGAGATTGCAGTAGATCTGACTACTAAAGGTCCAGTAGGTACACCTGATTCCTCACCAGCGGACATGGGAATATTAGCAGTTGTGTAAGTATAAAGCTAGTAAAAAACTAAGATTTCATATAACATAAGGTAAAAACTACACTCATGATTTTATTTTTTGTAATTGTTCTATCTATGATGAATTTGAAAAGGAAAAGTACATGCAACGACCTGATACTCTTATTGCATTTTATAATTTTGGTATGGTAAAAAAGCAAATCTTATAACATACTTCAAATACTTTATGTTTGTATCAATAGTAGGACGTGTATACATACAGGTCCCCTTAAAGATATTTATAACTAATGAGTTATATGTAATAAAAAAGTTATGATAATTGTTGAAGAACATTTAGCAACAACTATTATTCGATATAATAGGTTTCATTGGGGTTTTGGTTACATCATTTCATTCGGATTCGTATTATACGAACCTTAATGGTAAAGTCTTGACCTTTAACATCAAGGTTGTTCAACATGCTATCTGATTTGAGTCAATTAATTTGTGTAAAAAGTAAAATAAATCAAAGTTAAGTAAATATTATTTTATTTACAAAGAGAAATCTAAGAGAGAGAGAGGAGTGAGAAATTTATTAAGAAATTAGACTCTCTTAAAGTAGGAATAAAAATTCAAAATCCACAAAAGTAGGTATTGATTTGTTAAAAATATAGCAATCAAACAAAAGCTTTTATGTTTTAGAATATTATTTTCGTGATATTATTTTTGATTTATTGAGAAGTTGAAAATCTCATTAATTTGTGAATATGTTTTAGTATAAATGAAATCAAATGTAATAATTTAAAATTTAGAAATAACTGGATAAATAGAAACTAAAAAAGTTAATGGGATCTCATGATTAGTAGTTAACTTGAAATAAATTTCTTTGTGTTTTAAAATTGAATTCCATGTTTATTTTGAAATTACATATAACTTAAAAATCAAAAAAAAAATTTAGTTGTGATTTGGAGATATAAAGAAAACATATTTATAAATTTATTTAAATAAGTATAAATGTTTTAGCAAACAAGTAAAGACTAATGCATAAAAAAAAACAACAAAGACCGAGAGAAAAAAAAAGGAAAATTGTTTTTTATTGATTAGGGGTTACTACAAAATGCATACAGTATATATATATTCATAAACAAAAATCTCTAAAGCCCATGAATATTGAATAGGACCTAAACTAGTCTGTATTTGTAACACAATGGACTCGGACATTTATAAATCATACACTATCAACATTATACTACTATATTAATGTTGGTTCGGTTCTTGAAGACCAATATCAACTAAATATGCTAACATCTTTTAAGTTCAAATCGATAAACTAATCCATAACACATATGCGCAAACTACATATCAAGAATACCTAAAATTATTTAATGAGTCGATTATGCCACATACGATCAGCTTGTTTAAGACCATATAATTACTAAGCATTCACATCTCAAGGTACTAATTTAATGCTCCATGCGATTTTAAACCTTAGGGGATTTTTGTGAAGATGTCATTTCAATCGTCCCATACGAGTCTGCGATTGATAAAATCTATAGGTTTCATAAGAAATTCTTATTAGATTGTGAGGCTAATAAATATGGGAGGGTTGTTGTATCCACTCTAGGGGACTATGTATCCTCATAATAAATTTTGGGATTTGAAAAACCTTTTTATTAAAATTCATGTTTTTATATCACACAATCTACTTCTTTACGTTTTGTGTCCGTTGTTTTTATTTAGTAGTTTCCTTTTCCATGAGACAAATATAATAGTGTTTGGACTCCAAGCATGTAACCCTTTTACGTTTGATGTCAAAATAAAACTATACTTTCTTTTGTAAACAATGTTTAATACCACATCGTACTCCATTTCTTTTTTTTTTTAATTTATTATTTTAATGTCGACATATAATTTAGTTGGTCATATATTGTTAGATAGTTTGATTGGGTTTTTATTGAGGGTGAAAATAATGAGTTTATGGGTTGTGTGTATAGAAAAGAGAGAAATCATTTTTTCTACTTTATGTGATTCGGTTCAAATAACAATTTTCTTTTAAATGTTTCAAAAATATATTTTTACTCCATGTGCTATGTAGTTTTTCATAATTTACTTCAAGAATATAATAACATCTTTACTTTTTTTTTTGTTAATTTTTTTTATGAAAAATGCTAAAATGCCCTTGTTCATGTAATGATCATTTATATACTTAGGAATACTTTGGGGATATTTATACTGTAAGGCCTCATTTTCGAAGATCTCACAATTGGTCATTCATAGTATAAAATCAATCATACTTGTATATTTTGAAGCGAAAAAACATTAAATAACTATTTGGAGCAAAACTTGCAGGGGTGTAAATGAGTCGCGTCGAGCTTGAGCTCGTTTTGATTTTAGTAAGCTCGAGCTTGGCTTGTTTATAGTTTTATTTTTAAAGATCGAGCTTGGCTCGTTAAAAATCTGTCAAGCTCGAGCTTGGCTCAGGCTCGACTCGTTCATTATTAAATTACTACTTTCATACTTTATTAAAAGAACTTTTATTATCTATTTATAATCATATTTTTTTATTTACACATAATATATTGTTTAATTATTTTATCATAATTTAATATATAATAATACTATTTATATAAATATATTTTTTAATATCAAATATAAAAGTATTCAAATAAAAAAAACTCATTTAAGCTCGTGAGCCGGCTCGAGTTATTGAGCTCGTTTATTAATCGAGCTCGAGCTCGTTTAAGCTCAGCTTGATTCGAGATTTAATCAAGTTGATCGTGAGTGGTGTATCAAGGAACGATTTATGGAGGGCTATTCAAGATCTTGGTGGGTTAGTTGATTATTGTGTAGCAAGGAAGAAGGATAAAAACAAAAGGAATTTAGATTTTGTGAGATTCAAGGAGGTGACAGATTTCAACTTTTTAGTATCATGTATGGATGCAATATCCTTAAGAAACATAAATATTGCAGTAAATTAACCTTGTTAGTTTTGACAGGAATAATAAATATATTGTATGGGATACAATACAAACATGGTCAACAAAGGCAAAAGTAATATTTGAAGTAAATCACAATATGTATAAGTACCTACATTTCACATGAAAAATCAACAAAGTAAGACTGCTCATATATGGATATGGTTATCAGGGGGAACAAGAGTTGAAGGCAAAGAAGACGATAAGATTAATTGCAATGATGCTTGGTTTCCACATAGTTTGAAAAGGATGACTGTCATGGAGATGATCGATCTTAGTTTATAGGTAATATTTAACATAAAGAAAATAATAAAATAGGAAGGCATAAGCAATTAATGTAGAATTCACATACATTAGAGGCTTGAGAATTACAGGTTTTATTTATGTGCTTGTCAATCAAAATAAAATGATAAGGGACTCCATGACGATAGAGTGAAAGGACAATGTTTATGATGTATGGATACAAGAGGAATGGAAAGAGTGGGCTCCAAACTTTGGTGATGACGATGAAGCCTTTGATGAGCAGGATAATGAGGATAAAGTGAATCAAGAATGGAGTGGTGATGAACGATCTGACGACGAAGATGATCGATTAAAAATCGGGCCTTAATATGAGTCTTGGGTTTGGGATACCGGGGAAATTCAAACCTCTCGTGAAGGTGGTTTGGTGGAAGTACAGATGGGCCCAATGGAACCAAATGCTAACAATATTCACAAGTAGACCAAAGAGGTAAGTCATGAGCTCAGTATTAATTAAAAGATCCAAATAATAGTTTGAGGACCATTATTAACAATAAAGAAAAATAAAAGAATAACAGCAGTGAGAACATGGATGTCAGCCTTAATAGAGATTTCTTTGACCTAAATAAAGATCTTTCAAAAGAAACCAGAAATACATGGAACTCAAAAAAAGACCCAAAGTAGATCAGATAAGGCCTTACAAGTGAGGAGAATGGATTGATTATGGGAAGCTAGATCAACTTCGAGTGCCTCAATCTATGCGGCTTCACAAGCACTAAGTCAGATGGAAAATTCGAGGAGGAGGTTACAAGATCGGTGAATACAAAGCAAGCAGAAGAAGAAGACACATATTATAATTGGGCAATTATATTGGTTTTCAGATAGATAGTTTAAATTCTAAGGTAAGTGAATTAGTAAATGGTGATGGTGATACAGAAGTCTCCCAATGAATTGTTTATCAATCAATATAAGAGGGGTTGGGGGTTCGAAGAAGGGGTGGATTAGGGGTATTAAACAACAAACAAAATAAAATTAATAGCAATGCAGGAAACATAGATGAGCAAGAACAATCTTAATATAGCATATATATGGGGAAACAAAACTTTTTTTGAGTTTGATTGTCTTGATGTGTATGACTCCTCACCCGGAACCTGGTCGGACATGCACAATCGATACAGCTAACAACGGAAGCAAACTGAGCTTTCATTTAAAACTTATAACATTTTGAGTATAATAAATTATTTATTTACCAAATCAAACAACTACGAACTTTTAGGGCTTCGGGTTCTTTTGTACCCACATTGTTCCTAGAGCTTTTGTACTAATTACCTGTGACATGCATACTGAAAACGACGTCAACCATATGCTGGTGAGCTTATGCTAAACAATTTACACAAACACAACACATTTGACATGCACGCAAACATGGGCTGTGATATTTTGGGTCAGGGACAACACCTGCCAGCCCTGACCTTTTCACAACCATTAGTAGTGGGCTTGTCAAATGCCGCCGGCCATCGCATGTGTATGGCAGTGTCGTGATGCATACATACAATGAACCATATCCTATTTTTAGCCACTTAGACACATCCCATTAAGCATATAAGGATCAAAAAATACGCCTACTGATAATTGCACATTAACAACATTCTTTTATATTACCAGTAAGAGTTATACACTCACAGTTTTATAAAAAAGCATGAAAACTTACCTGTTTAATAGTTGTTCAGTAGTTGATAACAGTTACTTGTATGATCTCCTAATACTCAGGGTGCTAATGAAGTTCAAGTAATCCTAGGTTAGGTAATAGTACAACTAACTAGTTATTATATATAGTTGGATATCGGCTAACACTACGTTGTGTAGGCATGAGTGATTAGTTTGTGCTTAACTAAGGCTAGGATATCCAAAACCAAACTCTAATAATAACCCTAACACCTAAAAATAATAATGCTACTAATACTAATGCTACTCCTAATAATAATTATAATAATACTAAAATAAATAATAATTAACTTGTATAAAACATAACTTAAAACTCTTTACGACATTTTGATGTAGAGTCTCTCCTACTCACGCTCCTACTCGAGCTCCAAAAACAACTAATAGCACATCCAATAGGATTATAGTATCACTGATTCATTTGAAAAGATCCACCAACGTAAGGGTATTCTTGAGAGTGAGAAAAAGCCAAAAGTGTTCTTGCATGAAAACATACAAAGAAAGATAACAAAGTACACACTAATAAAAAAGTGATTTAGGAGTGTTCTTTACTAGGGGGTTAAAGATTAGCATCAAAGGAAGAGTTTGCTTGATTTAAATTCTACTAGTGAAGAACACACTTGGGTTCTTGTTCATCTTCTTCACTAGTTGGAACCTGATTAGTGCATTATATATACACTTTACTAGATATTAATTTTCGTATTTTGCGGGGTAAGGTTTTAAATGGCTAAAAACGATCAAATATATTAAATTAATGCTGATTGTTAAAATATAAATTCAATTAATCTAAACATGACCCTTCTAACTAATAGTCTTTGTAATTGTTGGGCCTTTAACACGTGGAAATGTAGGATGCAAATTAATTCTTAGTGGACTTTATTTAAGTGGGCTGCAATAGAAAAGATCACAGAATGTCAAATGAATTGAAGTGATGGGCTTGTCACGTAAGCAGGTTAAGGGGTTCGACGACAGAAGGCAGACAAAAGAATCTCAAAAGATTTGTTTTTCTTGATTCGGTTGACAATTACAATAGCAAATAATCAAGATGCCAATCAATAGAAACCATGTTTCCCGATTAGTAATCCACAGAAATCCCAAAGCTTTTTACCTAGCTCTTCAATGATGATAATGGGCGAATCGGCTTATCATTAACGACAAAGCATTTCTTGATCTCCAAATACTCCACAAAAAATAAGGTGTAAGACATGAAACAACTTACTATTTGGTGAGGCTATTGTGAACTGAAGTAGGGAATCACTAATAACTACGACACCATGAGGCGGGAGCTTACACCAAGAGTGAAGCTGAGCCCACACAATACGTGCAACGTTACAATTACAAGTAGATGTTTTTTCGTTTCATCAAAGTTGCCATAAACGTTACATAGATGTGAGTTGATGGGGATGCCTTGGATTGCTAAAGCGTCTTTTGTTGCAATTTTGTGTAAAGAAGCATGCCACCCAGAAAAGTTGATCTCTCCAGTAATGTAAGTAAAGTTTTCAAACTGTTGCTTCAGTGAGTCTTTCTTGGAGTCATTGGAGCTAGCATACATCTGAGACAAAGCATCAAAGAGTTCTTTGGTTTACTGACAATGTTCAAAACCCACCATGATGGAGTTGGGTATGACAGTCATAAGAATAGTCATTGCTTTTCTATCAATCTCTAGTCGCTTGTGGTCTTCATCAGAATAGTCTTCAATAGCCTTCTCTATCATATCACCATTTCTAGCCGGTGCTGCAACTTTGGCTTGTAAGGGCCATTAGTGATAGATTTCCACATCATGTTATCTTGATATCTAATGAAGCCTTCAATACGTCTGCTCCAAGATCTGAAGTATTCAGGTGTGATTTTTGGTTGAGGGCCATTTGAGTGGGGTGAAAGTATGAGTAAAGAATAGGTTGATTTGGTTAGTAAGATCTCACAATCAAGAGCCTAAGAAACTCTGATACCAATTACAGAATCGGTTTTTATCACTCAACACAGATATTAACTCTCAAATTCATTAAATCACACTCGGTTTGATGATGTAAAATCCTTACAGAGTTGATAATAATATACTAAGTAAGATAGAACACAAGAAAATAAATTTTCAAGATACTTGTATATATTACTTCTCAAATCAAAGTATTACAAGACTCTTGCAAGCATGTTACATGAGTTACAATGAGAAACTATATATACTACTACATACAGCCGGATATACTTTGATACTAGTTGGAAACCTATGACTAAAGCAAATACTACATTTCTAAAGGTAATATCTAACATTTGTTAGTCATGACATGTTCATGACTCACCTTTTGTCACCAACTAAAGTTAGTAACTGTACTAACTGATAAACAGTGAACAGTGGAATAAAGTATGGTCAACTACATGGGTGTAGGAAAAGCACCATGCAGTATATCAGAGATTTGCAGCGGAGTGTCAGAGGGACCATACTTATGTCCACTGGTTCATAGTAGGTTATTTCGAAGGTTAATTGGCTTCGGAAGAACATTCTGCGGAAGAGGCTACTTCTTTCGAGGCTTGAGACATTCTTCAGGCCTTCATACTTCGAAAGTCATTGTCTTGATTTCTTCTAAGTGTTGAACTTCGGAAGAAGGAAGACTTTGTCTTTGGAAGTTGGAGTTCCTCTTCGGAAGCTCTTTCAGACTTGACCTTCGGAAGCTCAGCATTTGCCTACGGAAGTTCTCCATCAGTTGCACCAAAATTGTCTAAGTGTTTGTTTTGGTTGCACCAGCCTTACTTGATCCAACAGGAAGTCCTCAAGGTAGGACGAGGAGTCAGTCTAAGGCTTATAAGGATGTGGTATAAACTGTAATGAGGTAGGTTACATCAAGAATCACTGTTTAATTTTTTTTTAAAAAGTTAATACTATTATAAGCTACTTAAATGATGATGGTTTGATCTCTATTATGGAGAACAATATGGATTCCTATGTTATGGATTTTGATGCCTCGTTCATGCTACATACAACAGTGAAGGACTACAGAATCTAAAAGCACGTGATTTTGAAATGGTAAGGTATGCAATCAATGAAGTTCTTAATATGATATATCGCAACTCGATGTTGGAATATTTCGTTCGAATCAGGTCAAGTCACATAAACAAAATACAATAACATTATAAGACAATTAACAAAATAAAATTTCATTTGAAAATATATATATATATATATATATATATATATATATATATATATATATATATATATATATATATATATATATATATATATATATATATATATATATATATATATTACATTTTATAGTTTTGTTTACGATTCTTATCATTTGAAACCTATCAATTATAACATCAATCGAGACCTTCTTAAAAACTATTCTTAAGGTATAACAAATACAAGTATCATTTAAGGTAATGTGTGAATTTGTCGTTTTTCTCCTTGAGGTATGGCCACATTTATCATTTTTATTTATCTTTTTGTATCTAGCTCCCTAAGGTTTTAAAGTGCTAAACCATCATCATTAAAATGATTAATTATGTAAATTTTTATTTAAAAACAAAATCCTAATTTATGTTAACATATGGTTGTTAAAATTTTGTTCACGTGTTATTGTTTGGTTCATGGAACCTACATTGAACATTTCATCTTTTCATCTTCGAACCTTTCATCATAACTGAATTACGAGATTGTCGAGCGACTTCATCGGAGGGGGAGGAGGATGGATCTAGTTTCTAGTGGCGGTCGGGAACCCGTTGTGAAATGGTTGTATAATAGTGACCATCGCATCTAGTCTTCATCTCTCATATATCGTGATTTCAGTTCTAGTCGATTATGGTTATGTGATTGAGGGATTTTGTTTTGTATTTATAGGGTAATTTTATCAAATGAATGTGTAACATTTTAAATTTAAGGAATTAACTTTTTGGATGAAAATGACAATTTTTTAAAAACTTAGGGGAGTTAGATGCAACAAAAAAACACACTTTTTTGTATGAAAATTACAAATGTGACCAAATCATAGGGAGGAAAATAACAATTCACTTTATTTTTTAAGAAATTTTAGAGATAATTAAAGAATATTAATAGATTCATGAAATATGAGTTATGTTTTAAGTTAAATAAACAGGATTAGAGATTTAATACTAAATAAATTATCTATTAGTGGTTATATTTGGGATTACTTTTCTTAACTAAAATGAGCTATTATTTTAATTTTACTAGGTTAAATATTTTTTAAAAATTTTTTGGGTTTAGGGGCCGTAATCTTTTTCAAAGGAGTTGACATTAAAATTAACAGGGACTCAATCAAAAACCATCAATACAAGTTACATATAAAAAAATATATGTGACGTCGGTTGAAACCCCCCCTCCCCATCCTCCTTCCCTTCTTAATTCCTCCCTTGGGTCACATAGATATGAAAACTTAAGCCTGTTCATGGACGTTTAAGGATGTCCAAATAATTCATGGTTTAAAAGAAGTGTTTGATTTTCATGTGGCAATTGGACGGAGGGGCATGATGTGAGGTTCAGGAATAAATAATGGAATGTCGTAAAAGGAAATCTAGTCATTGCTCGAGAAACGAAACGAGGTTCATTCTATACAATAAATTTACTATCTGAGGAAGTGACCATCCCAGATCAAAACAAAAACAAAATCCGATTCAAAGAGTCTCGTCCACAAAAGATGGTTTGTTTTACAAATGATAAACCTATAGCTACATGTCAGAATTAGGTTGAATGTAGTAGGAAACGTTCAAGGAAACCCGTCATGGATTTTCATGGTGGTGAGAACAGTGACAATCATTCTACCAGCCAAATTAGCTCTAGTGAGAGCTACTAGATAGTGGGTTGAGGTAACCGGTATTCCAGTTGTCAAAGTCCCTTCTAGGGATTTTCTGCTTTATTTGAAGAGTGTTTGTTCTTATGGTATCTCAATGTTTAAGTGGGAGTTGGTAGAAATATAGAACGAGTCATTGGTAGTGACTAATATAGTTTTAGTATAAATGCACTCAACCAAAGTTTATTGTAAAAGCAATTAAACCATCAACTTTAAGATTTACTTTTCCTAGAACAGAACATACATGTAATACAAACCACATAATACTCATCAATATAACATTTTATTTACCATAGCTACATAAGTTGATTAAGTTTTTTTGTATGACCCAACAACAAGATCATTAGAACCACACCTCTACAAAGGTTGTAATTTTGTTAACACCTTATGCTTGCCATTGTTTTAGTTTCAAGTTTTTACATATGATTCTTGATGGGTTTTGTTTTTAAAAACTTAAAGATTCCTACAATAGTCCCTCTTGAAAAATAAGAAAAATGGACGCAATTTATTCATCATGGTTTTCAAACAAAAAGCTTATGTTTTAGAAGATTGTTAGTTTTCAGTTAATTAATCCTTTTAGTAATTAGTTTCTATTTTATACCGAAATCGAATTCAATCAATAACTACTTTGTCCCAACAATGCTGCCAACTCACCGATGTTTATTTATCTATATCTCAAACTTAAATATTGAAGACGTTATTTACTAAATTTGGACCATGTCTATTAATCTAAAATCTATCAAACTCATGTACAGGTAACCCGATCTTCAATTATTTTGTTTGTACATATTTTCACATAAATAAATAGACCAATTCACATGGGAACATGGATCGGTCTCCAACCTCCAACAATGGAATTTATTATTTATATGCTTTAACTATCTGTTTATTATTATATTTAGACCAGTAACCCCAGAGATTCTACTACTAACAAGCACAAACACACGGGTCAATGTCAAAGTCAAAGTCGTGCCATTTTCACTTGGTTATTATATCCTTGTGTCGTATTCTTTATTGATTTCATTTGTTTTTGTAGTTAGCATGCATACACACACACACACACACACACACATATATATATATATATATATATATATATATATATATATATATATATATATATATATATATTCTTGTAATGTTTTGGTTAAAGATTACCTTTATAAACTAGTATCTACTTCCTCTAGGTCAGCATTCGCCTAGACTACATAAGTTATTATATTAATTTATAATTTATTTTATTATGATATCAGAGGAAGAAGGAAGTGAAGCATAACTGAAAAAATAATGAAGGTGAAGAGACTGAAGAACGAGATATGATATATACAAAAGCATTAGCAAATCAAGAATATAACTCCACCAAAATCCTTTGCATATGAGCCTTATTTGCTTCTTCCTTTAATCGTGTTTTGGTCATTGTTTCAAGTCGAACCTCACTATCGACATGTAACTTGAGGGTGTATAAAGAAGAAGATGAACCATCATCAAAATTATGCACTTTATTATCACCATTTAGTGAGTACTTAGTTACAATATAGTAGGTAATGCCAGGGGTATGTAACACACATACATACATACACAGTATTGATTCAGCAAGCAAAGTCCAACTTTATAATCATTTTCCCTCTAGATTAGGCATAAGTCTAGACTATGTATGTTTCCAATAATTGCATCGTGAAATAGGGTCATGTGTTGGGTTAGCGGGCTAAAGTTGATGGATTAAAATTAATAAACGTAAGTACAATCATATGTTAAAGACACGTATATGAACATGTGTACACATAAAATCATAAGGCAAGACTACCCACTTCGTTCATTTAACTTGTCAAACAAGGTGACAAATGAAATCGTGTTGATGGATTGTAAACAAGTTGTTAATGGGTCATACTCAACTTGAGTGTTGTGAACACTTTAAAAAAGATTTGTAAAGGGTTTAATATATATCACTATGTGCATTATATAATAAATTTTGTTTAAAATTTAAATCCGCTATCCCATTTAAGTTTTAGTATAAGTGTGTTTAGAAAACAAGTTAGATTTGTCAATTCGAGTACAACATGTTTAATTAAATAGGTTTGGGGATCACAAAACTTATAATCATATAAGATTTGGGTCTTATTTTGAATTATGTTAGGAACTAGAAATGCTCTCTCGTGCGTTGCACGGGCTGATATACAAGTCCTCTCAAGCATAAGCTTTTACGTGATATCCAGAATATCAAATGCCAATATACGTCAACAAAACTCGAAAATATAAACTGATAAGATTTAAATGTATTACGATGAAATAACTTATAAATTTTAAAAATAAGAACTATAATATAATGATGAAGAATTTTAAAAATACCTCCAACAAAATAAATGTGGTACACTAGTACAAAAAGAAGCAAATGGGGCGGGTCTAATTTTTTTAAGGGGCGGGCGGTTTACAAAACCGCCCCTTATAGCCTTCTGAAAATTTAAATGAGAACAAATTGGGCAAAACCGCCCCTTAAGTTACCTTTAGGGGCGGGTATTACGACCGCCCTTTATGCTACCTTTAGGGGCGGTTCTAAACCGCCCCTTATGTCCTATTGAAAATATAATACCCGTCCCTTTATCTACATAACCGTCCTTTAAACCCTTAACAATTACCCGCCCCTTATGACACAAAACCGCCCCTTAAATTATTAGACAAAACCGCCCCTTATGACAGCAAAACCGTCTCTTTTGAAAAAACTCGCCCCTTATGTAAGAAACCGCCCCTTATCAAAAACCGCCCCTTTTGACCGTTTAGCCCCTTTTGAAAAAACTCGCCTCTTATGTAAGAAACCGCCCCTTATCAAAAACTCGCCTACTATATTAATTAGAAATGAAAAACTTGGAAATAAAAGAAAAATACCACAAATAGACTCGAGGACTGAGGAAATAAAAAACCTGGAATTAAACAAAAACGCCTAGAAATAAAGAAAAATACCACAGACTATACCAATTAAAACCTTTGATTGATCTTCAATCTTCCAGTCGTGAGGTAAACTGCATTTCGTTTCTTGAGTGATGGTTTATACATGGTTTATTCAACGCCTACGTGGATGAGAAAAAGTTAAACAGATGGTGAAGGGATAAAGATATACTATCCCCATTCCCCACCCTACTCATTGTATGATTGCTTACTACAAATTTTCTATTAATTAAAACTTCTACCCGGACAACTTAACGGTGTAATTTGAGAGTAATTAAGACTTAGGAGTGGTTATAACAGTTGAAAAGATTAAAGCTTCCACCATTAAGGAGGTGGATCTCAGTGGCGGAGGATTTAAGGGGCCGGGGGGGGGGGGGGGGGGGGGGGGGGGGGCGCCGCCCCCCCTCTTTTTTTCGTCGGTAGGGTTAAATTTTAGTCCGGTAGTGTAAATTTTTGGTCGGGTAGTGTAAATTTTTATATAAAACTCGAGTTCGCCCCCTTTAAAATAAATTAATTTTGCCCCCGCCCCCCTTACAGATATGTTCAAGCTCCGCCACTGGTGGATCTGGAATTTAAGATAGCATCTAAGCTTTCTAACTGATATGGGTCATAGACTGTGAATCCACATCACCCATGTTCAAAAAGTTGTTCCTACTTTTCTCCACGAACGTTAATTCATACTATTTACCATGGTGCATGTTTATTTAATGGTTTGAATATTTAGACACTTGAAAATTATTAATTAACACTTCAGATTTTTGTATGGGTCGTAATAGCCTTATATGAGGTGTATAACCCCTCTCGTAGTCAGTGTCGAAATTTACTATACGCGTCGTATAGCCCTATATGTGTCGACGTGTCATATAGGGGGTCGTATAGAGCTACATGAGGCGTATAGCCCTCTGACAACCCTCCACCACCTAAATTTACTCTACTTTGATCAGTGGTTGTAGTGAGTTATCCATGTTATATGAGTCATTTCTCATGTTTCTCTCTTGATTTTTTATTTTTATTTTGTAGGAATGTTTACGTACAAAAAGGCTAAAAATAACATGAATCAAATAAATGATTAATAGTTAGTTATATAGAAAAACAACTCATATATCAATTTATTTCTACTCTAAAACCACATCCTTTATAAATTTATAATTATCTGTTAAAAAAATAAGATTTACAACAATAATTACTTATATCATGAGATGTCCATTATCAACAACTCTCAAAAACCACACAACAATTTCCACATAAATAAAAGCAGATCCCATTCCAACAAACGGAAACCATCACGTGCATCCCGACCAACGTCTATCAACATTTCTTCACATCCCAATAACTTTTTCCTTTTCATTATTAAAACAAAAACAAAATCACAAAATAATAATTACGACGTGGTGTACTAGCAAACGCGCATCAACGGCGACCCACAAAGACAGTCATTGTTGTTAAACGACGACGCTTCAAGGTGATCAAACGGAAACCCCATCGGAATCGAACCACAAAGATGATTGTTGCTCAGATCCAAATGCCCGATATACTTCGCCGACGTTAACGATTTCGGAATCGCACCTTTCAATCTGTTAAACGATAGATCAAGCACCGAGAAATACGTTCGAGGAGTGAAAACATCCGGTAAGTAACCGTCGAGCGAGTTCCGACTCAGGTTCACGATGTTCAAACCGGAGTTGCTCAACAGACTCACCGGAAGTTCGCCGGAGAGCTGGTTGCTGTCTAGGTTCAGCGTCGACAACACCGGCATTGATCCGAGCTGTGCCGGAATCGCACCGGAGAGTTTGTTCATCGATAGATCTAAGTCAGCGAGGCGGTAGATGCTAGCGATTGAGGTCGGAATAGATCCGGTGATTTGGTTGCGGTTGAGTAACGCTCTGCTCATCATCGTTAACTTTCCGAGATCTGTAGGTAGCTCGCCGGAGATCTGGTTGTTGCTTAGATCTAGGTGCATTAACCTCCCGAGGTTGACGATCGACGGCGGGATCTCGCCGGAGAGTTTGTTGTCAGCGACGTTGAGGACGGTGAGTTTCGATAACTTTCCGATGTCCGACGGAATTACGCCGGAGATCTGGTTTCCGATGAGGTCTAGGATACGGAGGTGAGGGAGAGAGGTGATGCAGGGCGGAATCTCGCCGGAGATTCCCTTCCAGTCGGCGACTACTAGGGTCGTGAGGCGGTCCAGTGAGCAGAGTGACGGGGAGAGTGAACCGGTCATGTAGCCGGACCGGCCGGCTTTCTCGAAGATTTTGTCTTCCGACTCGCCACGTAGGATGATGTCGTTAACCCGGTTGTCCGTCGGGTCGCAGGTGACTCCGTACCAGTTGGTGCAGCAGTCGGTGCCGGTCCAGGTGTTGAATATGCCCAAATACGGTTCAGTCAGACCGGACTTGAAGGCTAGTAACGCTTGCCGGTCCGACGGTGGGCATGAGTTCACGACGCCGGCGACGAGGAGTACGACGGTGAGGTATATGACGTTAACTTTCATCATTATTATTTTTTTTTTTTGGTGTTTTAGAGTGGGTTTTTGGTTAGTTTGGAGTGTGGGGTGATATTGTGATATATACATGGGGTGTGGGATAATGGGCTTAGAAGTTGGGTTAATTACGAAAAGGGGACTATGGGACAGTTGATTGGTGATAAATGTGGTGGGGTGTCAGAAGCATGTTCAACTGGCTTACAAACAAACGTCTTTGAGGTCTTAGCTGGACTGAACTTATCAAGATTAAGAAATGATTAATCATAATTTTTGCATCATACAAAGTTATAAAATTTGATTGTAATTATAATAAAATTTAGTTGTATGTTTGTGGAGGATTTTTGTTTTGGTGAAAGTGGGAGAAGTACGAGTTATCTTACATATTAACATAAACATTTATTCAGTTGGTATATGGTACATTGTTAATGTTAATTTTTGTTATTATTAGAAGGGGAGATGGTTTATAAATGGTCATACATATAAATGCATCATTTTTTTCATAATTCATCCATGTAGTGATTGAAAAACGTTGTTCAAAATGTATCAAAATGATTGAAAATAAATCAAACGAAGGCATCACTAAACAACAATCGATCAACTATATCAAGATGTGCATTGAACCGAAAGTTTAAATGATAGAAGTATCATGGTCGGTGTCACGGTTAAACCATGGATCTACAGTGCCAAGGATGATGAAAAAAGTCAAAGAGTTAAGCTTTAGAAGACCCACGGTTGATACACGATTCGCCCGTGGAATCCTTCGTCCAGAAAACAAAGGAACTTGACTATTAGAAGAAGAAGAATAACGTAGCATCAAGTTATGAAACTCAAAACAAAAGAATAGATGTAGTAAATGGTTTAAAGATCATTTAATATCTTTTATAAGTTTAAAAGCAAAGTTTAATAAAACTTATAAAAGATGATATCATTTAAAACAAGAAGAAAATGAGATCAAGGTTTAAAGGTTCAATAAAATGAGTTGATGTTAGTTATTACTGTAAGCATCTATTAATATGTATATTGAGGGAGGTGAGCACTACCTCAATAGTCAATAGTGAAAAGAGACAGATGATCACTACTTGATTATAACAAGATGTTCAAGAGTTATTACTACCCACTTAGTGAGACATTCAAGGGGCGATCATTATCATATAGTGACTCATGAATAAATTATCACTATCCATTTAGTGAAATGTTATAATGATGATATGAACCAGCTTAGAGATAATACAATCGTGTTTGCAAGGAATGGGAGTATGATGAATTTGTTAGCAACCATCAAAACCACTATACATCTGGTGTTATCTTTTTCTTATTTTTTTACATACTAGCAACTTATATATTGTTTCAAAGAACAAATCAAAAGTTGTCACACATGAATTAATTCTAAATAACGTATTCATCCCTCTATGTTCTAACACATAATATCATATGTTTATAGTGACACTAGCCAAGGGAAATAGTAAACAAAATATACCGTGTGTGTAATTTAAAATAAGTATGGTGTTTGGTTGGTAAATTTGATAAAGGTAACCTCCATCAAAACCCTTTTCCATTTCCCATTTTTTCCCTTCCATTCATGGCACTTCATCAGATTCATCATCATCGAGTGCTTCATCAGGCCTCAATCAAGGACGATTACATTTGGCATGTTTCCTCGAGTGATTTGCCATTATCGAGCCCTAAGCGGATCACCATCATCGAGCCCTGAGCGATTCATCATCATTAAGCCCTAACCGAGCCTTGACCGAGCGGTTCATCACCATCGACTAAAACTTTTATTTGAGTTCATCAGTGATTCGTAATCGATTCATCATATTCACCTATTCTTTGAATCGATTCTAGTTTGATTCATTCGCTAGTATTTTGGTTTCGATTAGGTGACTTTTGTTTTGATGATGCGATGAGTTTGGTAAATAAGGAAGGGGTATATGGTAATTACGTAGGATTCCATCGGAATGTTTCAAATTCCATCAAAGGGTTGATGGAAAGTTAAAATCCCATGAATAAAGGAAAACATTCCAATTCCTCTCCATGTAGTGCAAACCAAACACAATTTTGTCACACCTCGACCGACGGCGGATTCATCGGGGCGGAAGAATGTGAATCGATTGTTCATATCACATGGTAGTAATTGTATTTAAATAATATTAAATGCCATTTCATTGAATAATACTTATCAAATAATACATTACAATCAAATAATAATTCAAACAAACATAATGATATTGTCTTTAATTTTGACTAAGTCGAAGTCCTAAATTTGCGTATAGAAGTCCACTAACTTGCATTCCTGGAATCATGTGAAAAGTAACGAGTCACCAACGAAATAGCCGGTGAGTAAACACAGGTTTGAATACATATATAGACTGATTAAAATGATTGAAAACAATTCAATTTACATGATAATGTCAAGACTTATAAATGCAATAGTATAACATAAAAGACAAACTAACACAATCAAACCTAATGACTGAATTGACTCAATCCACAGACGAATTCTTATAGAATGTATGATTCCGGTTTCAATCACCACGCGACTAAACAAATGGGGTGGATTTGTCAAACCAATTGATCTATCATTTGACATCTAATTATGAACACATAATTGTAAACAATAACATAGCATGTCTTGAATTGAATTTTAAAATAACATAACAATAAATATCAATGATTGAATATTGAATCACATGATTTTTCTAAAAATATAAAACACATAAAAAGGATTATTAATACTCACATTGTATAATGATGGTTGTAGGGTTCATAAGAAAGCTTGAATGTTCGATAGTCAAGGGTGATGTTCTAAAGGACAAAAAAATATTAACTTGAGGTCGAAATTTATATAAGAATTTAAGACGTTTAGAGAATGCAAAAAGGCAAAAGCTAGATTGTAAAAGGATTATTGTACAAATTTTAGATTCTAAACAGAAAGTTTGGTATGTGTTTGAACATGTTTTAAAAATATCAAACGATTTTATAAAATTATAAAACTTTATAGTTAACTAGTTCAGAGTCTCCAGGACAACTTTCGCTTAGGAAAATCTTTATGAAAACACCCGAAAATAGGTCAAAACAGCAGCACAAGACAAAAGGTGCTGAAATGCGCACTTATCTTGTATAGGCTATTGTTGAGTCGGACGATTGAGTTTGAAGACGTATAAACTTTCGTTAAAAATGTAATTCAATGAAATTAATGTTGAAGTCTGAGTTTATTCAAATTTAGTTTGTGATGGCTAAGTTATGGTTAGTTGAAGTCAGACTACATTCTGCCAAAATTTTAGTAAGATACTTATATGCACTTTTAAAATTGTTAAAGCATGAAGCGGGTTAAAACAAATCTTAATATGTAGATATATAGTATATTAGGCTCCATTTGAGTTATAAAGAATGTTCCAAGACTTCATCATAGCCATCATTTAGAGAAACAATTTTGTGGAATAACTGAATGCGGTGGCATATCCGTCGATGTGCAAACAGGATTCTTTGCTTATGTTAGCATGTTGTTAACTTGATTTAGAAATGTTAGTGATTGTTAGAAGGTTGGTGAATGTTAGAAGGTTAATGATCAAATGATAATGATTAAAATAAAAAGAGATTTAGTAGAAGAAAGAATAAAAGTAAGAATATAAAATGATGAGAACAATAGGTGAAACAAATCATTGATGGACTTGTTGATCATTTATATTTCTTACATTAATCATAAAACAATATAGAGTGTGCTTGAATTTTAGGATGATTCTTTAAACTAAAATAAAATAAAGAAAATTAAAACAATATAGAAATGCATAATATAAAAGCAATATAAGATTACCAAAACAATATAAGATTACACTAACATTAGAAAATTTTTGAAATTACTTGTGAAAGATAATTCTTGAAATTGATCAAAATCAAAAAAATGAAAGAAAGGTTTGTGAGTGGGATTTTTAGAGAATGAACAAATGAAAAGTGAGGCGTAAAGCTTGTTTTTATAGTTGAGATTAGGAGGGGGTTATGAATGATGTTAAGGGTGAGTTACAAGTCTTTCAAAAGAGTGTTATAATTGGAATTTGAAATAAATATAAACTTAAATAAAATAAATAAATAAAGAATAGTTATAATTTAAACTCTAAATTTATTAAAATCCCAATTTTAATTTAATCAAATTATGTTTTATAAAATCTTTATAGACTCTATAAATCTCACACAAACTATGTAATTTGATTATATATTTTTAATTGAATATTTTAATTTTAAAATCTTATAAATATTAATAACCTTTTAAAATTTATATAATTTATTTTTTAAATTATAAAATTAAATTACATTGATTAAGTGACACATTTACTGTATTTAGAAATAAAAATAAATAAAATGACTAAATAATGAATTTGATTTACAAAATTTACTCAAACGGATTTGGATTTGGGTCTATAATTTGAAAATGGGTCAAATGTTACAAATTTGAAATGAAAATTTTTCCAATTTCGATTCCAATTCTTATAGATTCTGTGAAGCAAACAACCCCTTATTAGCACGTTACCACGTTTTATGTAGTGAATTTAAAATGTTGTTTTTAAAAGGAATTTCAAACAATAGCTTTTTTAACAGAATTTCAGATGTTATTATAACATTATTTAACACATTGGGTCATAATTCAAAGCAAAAACATAAACAAGCATTGGATTGTCACCCACCAATATTGAAACTTACCAATATAGAAAGAATCATGGTTTAAGTTCAAGTATTCACACCCACACCTGAATCCCTCAATTTTATGCCTTTATACTAACTTGTAACATCCACTTTCTTTTTGCATTGAGCCTGTTTCTTTTTGAAGTGGTATTGGATGAGTCGTCCAAGCAAATTCAAAAGTTATCTCGTGGTGCATGCTTTTCGAGAATGATATTGTATTCGTGGCGGAAAAACAAATAGAATTTGAAAAAATATTAGAGGATTGGCCGACAGCTTTAAAGTGCAATGAATTACGCATCATTAGGTCCAAAACAAGTAGCTCCATTGTAGCTTCAATGTAAAAAGAGGTGACAACGATCAGATTACTATTAAGGGATATAGGGTACCGTAGACAAACAAGTTCAAGTATCTTGGATCATTCATTGATAGTGATAGAGACATGACTGTGATGTAACACATCATGTTACATACAAGTTGTTTTGTGTTTTTTAAGAGATTAAAAGGAAAAAATCTATAGGGTTGCAGTCCAATCGACAATGTTTTATGGGACTGATTGTTAGCCCCTTAATATGACACAAGCTAGAGAGTAGAGTTTGTGGAGATAAGGATGTTAAGATGGATATACGGGCACACGAGGATGAAGAGAATAAGGAATGGAGTCCTTACAACTAGTTTAGGTTTGGCGTGCATTTCATACCAGATAAGATAGGGGAGATTAAGATGGTTTGGACATGTACATAGAAGACAAATGACAAAACCGCTATGGTGTGTGGAAAACATAACAGTGGAAGGGAGAAAAAGCAAAGGTAGACCGAGATTGACATAGGATGAGGAGACTAGGCGTATTTAGGGGAGATGCACCTCTCCGAGTACATGATTAGTGATATGTCATCTTGAATATATAGGATAAAGGTGAGGGATTTTTAGCAGATCACACATGTTTGTCCTTTCCTTACGAACTCCTAGCTTAGGTGTAAGGTATATAAGATGTCTTTAGCTGATAAGTGTAAATGGCTGCTACTAATTACATGTCTTTGACTTAAGGAGATAAAGCTAGATGCCTTCTAGTAGCATTTTTATAGGGCGGTCTATGACTTACTACAAGATTAAAGGTAGTTATAGAACTAGGCTTGTGGTGGTACAAAGTGTCTTAAGGATTTGTATTATGTTTATGCTTTTGTTGTATTTAATTTAACTATGTATAATTGTTTTCTACTAGTTAACAATGATATATTATGTGTAATTTAAATTATGTATGTTTTATGTTTCAAGTTAGCTTTTTTACAAAGCGAGAGTCTCATTGAGAGTACTGATCTCTTTCTATCATTTAGGGTAGAGGTAAGAATTGCTCACATCTCATTCTTTTCAGACCTTACTATTTGAGTGAGATTTACTTGGTATGTTTGTTGATTTGTTTGTAATATCCACTCTCTAAAAGATTCGATATTTAAATTGATCATAGAATTTGGTCCCAACTTTTTCAAAACATCATACATACAGATGTGTAATCATTTAAACATTTAAAATGTTATCTCTATAAACTATTATAAACTTCATAGAACATTTAAAGTTTACATCATAACATTAATTGACTAGTTTAGCTTATCTCCACATGTACAAAATGTTGATTTATCAAACCAAATAAACATTCTTACCACACCATATTCATCTAACGAGATGTTTATAATCCAAATACACAATTCTCCCATTATTTTAGCATAATCAAACCTTGGATTTTTTTTATTAAACCTAGATAAACATTCCTATCACTCCATATTCATCTAATGAGATGTTTATAATCCAAATACACCAAGATTCACCCATTAGTTTAGCATATAATATTATCTTACTAGATTATCTAAAACCTTCGATTTCTCAAACATAGTTCTTTCATCATTATTGAGGTTTTTTTGTGGATTCTAATTGAACAAACATTTATCTAAGGATGAATAAAAAATATATTATGGGATGAAAATATCTGTTAAATGAGGATTTTATAAAATATGATTAACCATAAAGTTTAGTTAAATCTGTCTACCCAGCTATTATAAAAAGTATAACTTTTTAAACAATTTGTGTAAAAATTATTTTGCTCGTCAAACAAAAAAAAAACAAATTAATTAGAGCTAAAATAATTTAATCATATCATCTTACTATGTTTTTCCAATTACAAAGTTTATTCACGGCCATTTGGGTTGCTACCCAAATTATAAAAGTCAAAAACTTTTTGGAGATCATTAAAGTTTAAACTTGACAAGTGGTTTAAGGGGCCTTAGACGAGATATTGTTGTTAGGGCAGTAAATAAACTGAACGAACACGAATCAGGTTTTGTTCATGTTAGTTCATTAACAAAATAACTTGTTTATGAATTGTTCACGAACGTTTACCGAACGAGAATTTTTGTTCGTGTTCGTTCATTAAAAAAATGAATCTGTTCATGAATTATTCATGAACATAAACGAACACAAACGAAGACAAGCGAATGCACATAAATATTCATGAATATTAATGAACACAAACGAAATTCTTAAACAAGCAAATACAAATAATAATATATTGATTGTATTATTAAAATCACAAATATTATGTAATGTTCATCAAATATAAATAAGTATCTAACATAATTATCTCAAACATAACTTTAAATGAATGAACACATACGAACGCTAACGAACAAATTATCAAACGTTCACGAACATTAATAAACGAACGCAGCCCTTGTTCATGTTCGTCCAACTAAATGAACGGAATTTTATTGTTCCTGTTTGTTCATTTATTAAACGAACAAACATAAACGGACTTCCCGCCGAACGGTTCACGAATTGTTCGCTTAACGTTCGGTATATGACCTAGGACTGTTCAAATATCTCGACGCTTGAAACTCGCTCGAACTCGTTTGAAAAAAGCTCGGATTTTTGCTTGTTCGATTTTTTTGCTCAATTGTAAGGGAACCGAGCGGCTCGGTTCGGTTTGAAAACAAACCGAGCACGAGCAAAGGTACCCTCGCTCGTCGCTCGCTTGGTTTCACTCGAATTATTTTTTAATTTAGTTTTTATATATATGTTTTTTAATTTATTTAGTTATTTACCAATTATCATTTTTTATTATTTACATATTTATATTTTTTTATTGTATACCAATATATGAAAAATGTCTCTTGAGAAATGTTAGATATAGGATATTTACTAATTCTAATTATTGTTTTGGGATTGATGTTTGTTTATTATTTGAATCAACTTGATATTTGTTTATCTTTTAAATCAACTTGATGCCTCTTTAAACTATGAATCAGGTTAATTAGTGTAAAGACAAGCTTATTGGATGCTCATGGTCAAAGAAGAAAAGCTGGTATGATGGACATGGAAATGATCGTAGTAGAGGTAGTGAGTGGACTTGGATTTATCGTGATTGATTTGAGTTTGAGATAAAGTTTCATGTCTTTTAGATTTTTATTTTGTTGAACTTATATTGCATGTTTTATTTGTTACTTTGTTGAATTTGGATTGAAATTTGAAGTTGAAACTCTTAGATGAATTACTAATTCTGTTTTAAATTGTAACACGAAACCGAGTAAAATCGAGCGCTCGTGATGTGTGAAAAATATATATTATTTTATTTTAAAAAATGTTTTTCACAAATTAGTTTCAAAATTTAGAAATCCCTAACTAAACTTCACACAAACGGCAAGTGTACCGGTCGTGATATAGTAAAGTTTAGGTAAGTCTGGATATCGAACCCTAGAGACACGTTTGGCGGCTTTTGTTACTAAACCTCTATCGACTTCTAACCCAATTAATTTAATTATTTCCAGTTTTAATATTAATAAACAAAACAAACAAATTAACTAAAATTAATTAATCGAAACACGACGGAAGAAATAAACAAATAAGAATTAAAACTTTGAAACTTGAATACGATCAAATATGTTAAATAACTACCTAGGCAGGGATCCAACTAACATGTAATGACATAAAGGTAATGACTCGTATGGCTATCTCTAAAAATACGGATCTAGGGTTAACTAGGTATGTTGTTACTCCCTAAGAAAACCAAAGGCACGTGTAAAGCACTAGATAGGTTTATTAAAATGTCTAATGGAAGATCACCCCTAGGTTTTCTACCACAATGTCTTTAAGATTATATTTTTCTAACCCTAAGACAAAGGACAACTTGATTAAATCCAATTAAATACCCTAAAACACTAACACCACGAATGAAAGGCAAAACACGCTCTCGCGAAATCTAAACCTAACAAGCAACGGGTAGGAGGTTTTAAGCATTATCTATCACCCCTAGGTTTTAGATAAGGTAGCATATTGAAAATACTATCAAATCACAACCAATGCTTCTAAGATTATCTCTAATCAAAGTTTAAAATTAAAAACACAAAGTAATTAATTTTAACGTGCAACCCTAATCTAGATGTCACGCAATCAATCAAGATTAAACAACACGAGCATGGCAATAACTTTTAAGTATAAAACAATACACGGGTTCATATTTAATTGAGACACTAATCAAGTTCTAAGATTAATAAACAAATATACGAGATCATAACCAAATATTTAGTCAAAACATGAATAATTTTCAACCCAACCTAGATAGTACTAGAAAACTAGCTACTCATAACGTTTATAAACATTAAAACAATAATAAAGTTGTAAACTTTTAGTAACATAAACAAGATAATCAATGAAACAAAGAAAAATAATCGATAACGAGACGAAACCGAATAATCTTTAGTGGTTGAATGCTTCAATCCTTGCTCCCCGATCTTGCTCTCTAATCGTGTTCAAGCTCCAAAGTTAAATCAAAAATTAAGATGCTTTTTTTTCCTTTTCTCTCGAATGCCGTCGCCTCCGTATTCCCTTTGCGGCTGCCTCCCCCTTTTGTTCTCTTCTCGTTGGCCTCTTTCAATATTCAAGATAATCCCCTAATTAATGGGCTTGATAATTTAAATAAATACATTGATTCTTGATTGTTTTAATAATTTACCAAATAAGGTATTCTAATAAATAATTTCAAAGGAATGAATGAAACAAATTAATTAAACTCACGTGTGCTAGAAGTCCATGCATGAATTGTTTTTTTTTCTTTTTTTTTATTTTATTATTATTTGTGTCTTCTGCTATTAAGTATATATATTTATTATTTTATTTTTATGTAACTAGCTTAAACAATTAATATACATTTGTTTGAAGTTTCAATCGTGGACCTCAAGTTTTATTAAAAAAATACATCTTTAGAGCTTACGATCTCTTGAAACTTATCAAATATGAACGTAAACTAGATATGAGTAAAATTATTTAAAAATACTCAAAAGTATAGGAAATATTTATATTTAATATGTATAGTTTAACCCGTATCAAATATCCCCACACTTGAACTTTGCTTGTCCCTAAGCAAAACTCAACCTACGACATATCTAACATCAATAAGTTTGAAAACATAATTGTAAAACCAAATTAGCATAACCCGTTTCCCTTAAAGACACAATCAATTATCTAGTCACAATCAATAGAATTACAACTTAACAACAAACGAATGATACTGATTTTGAAAAATAGACGTACTAACTAAGCTCAGTTCATATAAAGACTTTAAACACATAATAATCCACAACTTCTCACAATGTTCTCTCCTCTCGGTTTATTTACTGGACTAGTATAAGAGGTACTAGTTTATATCTGTGGTACTCTCGATATCATCACGACATGACATTATCATAAGCTTGTAAAGGTATCACATGTACACCAACTAACAATTGAACTTTGCACAAATCAAGTAGGTCTTAATATGGGTTGTAACGTGGTTAAGGTGATGGGTAGGAAAAAAAATGGGAAAAACAAGGCTAAGGTGTTAGAGAAATCCGACTTCGCTAGGCTAAACATGAACATAATACACAAATGATAAACAAAACAAAGGACCAAACTTGAATCCTTTAACAAACTAACCACTAATAGACATATATTTTTCATTTTTTTTTCTTTATTTTCTCTCTCTTTTTTTTTGTTTGTTTTTTTTTTCATTTTTTTTCTTTTAAGTAATCGAACATAACAATTGAATCACAATATTTAAACACTAACCTAGCCGGATTTTCTAAAACACCCTGGTTAACACAAAAAGGCTTACATAGATAAAGGCTAGGCAAACATGGGTGAAACAAAAGAAAATGGTAAATAAATGGCTCAAAGTGGCTAACTAGTGGATAATTTCGGGGGTAGGGTAGTCACAGGCTAAAAACAAGGCTGAATCCTAGGTGCCTCTATCATTTCTGTGCAAGTGCAACGTTCATGGTCTCGACGCGTATAACCTAGACAAGTTCTAAAATGCATGTGATCGCGTGATATGAACGCTCAAACAAAGAAATGCATGTGAAATGCAAATAATCAAGAATTAAAGGCTCAATCTCACATGGAAACGGAGGTAATAAGGGTATAAGTTGTGGACAATTGCACGTTTATCATCTCTCAATTTACCTAACTTAATTAGACGTCTATACCATAATTTTTTTTTTTTTAAAAAAAAACCGCTTGTTAAGTTAACTTAATCATGTGACTTGAAAGAAAGATTAATTATGCTCTAGGTAATTAGTTAGCGCTAATTGGCATCACATCATGATTCGTGCAAGTCGTGTTTTATATGCGTGGATGAGTATACACTTAGTGCTTTTTTTTTGTTTTTTTTCTTTTTTTTTTTCTTGAAATTTTTTATTTATTTTTTTTTTTTTGAAATTCAGGGATTCATCAAAATTTTACAATATTATCAAACCAAAATACATAATGTTTCAGTTTTGCCAACTAACCCCATCCCCACACTTAAATTGAACATTGTCCCTAATGTTCGAGCAAATAGATATAAGCAATTAAGGTAATAAAAGTGCAAGAAATGGGAAAACTGAAACTCCCCTGATATGTAGTGTGTAATGACAGAAGATCCACTGAAAATATACGTGTCATCCTCACACTTTAACTTGACTAAGGACCTCAAGCAAATGATCATTCAGCTCCGAGCAATAACCTGAAAACAAAGACAAAGACAACAGCATCCGGTACGAAAAATAAAAAATAAAAAATAAAAAAAATGTAAAAAAAATAATAAAAACAAACCCTCGGGTTGCCTCCCGGAAGCGCTTGATTTATTTACGAGTCGTCAGCCAGACTCGAACCTCTCAATCAGTTCCTACAGGGGCGAGGTCAACCACCTCTTCCTCGTTCTCAATCGCCGGCCCACTAATGTAATGCTTCAAACGATGGCCGTTTACCTTAAACTTCTCCCCGTCCTTTTCCTCGATTTCAATTGTTCCGTACGGAAATACCTCGCGCACAGTGTATGGTCCCGACCATCGGGATTTTAATTTTCCCGGAAACAATTTCAATCGCGAATTGTACAGCAACACCTGATCCCCGCACTTAAATTCTTTATTGCCTTTCAGATGTCGATCATGTAATTCTTTTGTACGTTCCTTGTATCGTGTCGAATGTACGTACGCATGATCTCTCAATTCCTCCAACTCGTGCAACTGGTGAAATCGATTCGCTCCAGCCGTGGACATGTCTAAATTCACTGTCCTTAATGCCCAATATGCACGATGCTCCAACTCCACTGGTAGATGACACGCTTTCCCATAAATCATCCGAAACGGTGTAGAACCGGTCGGTGTCTTATATGCCGTGCGGAAAGCCCAGAGTGTGTCATCTAACTTGTCGGACCAATCCTTTCGATTTGATCCAACTGTTTTCTCCAGAATCCGCTTGATACCCCGATTACTTACCTCAACTTGCCCACTAGTTTGCGGATGATAAGCCGTTGCAAGCCGATGGGTGACCCCATAGCGTTGCAAGGCTTTCTCCATCTGCGCATTGCAGAAGTGGGTCCCTCGATCACTAATCAGGGCTTTAGGGGTACCAAAGCGGGAAAACAACTTCTTAATGAATCTCACTACAACCCTAGCATCATTTGTGGGCAAGGCTTGAGCCTCCACCCATTTGGAAACATAGTCTACGGCTACTAGGATGTACTTGTTCCCGCGAGATGGTGGAAACGGGCCCATGAAATCGATGCCCCACAAATCAAAAATCTCACATGCTTGAATAGCAGTCTGTGGCATCTCATTCCGGGATGAGATATTTCCTACTCTCTGGCACGCGTCACAACTCCTCACAAACTCATGTGCGTCCTTGAAGATCGTCGGCCAATAAAACCCAGCGTCGAATACTTTCTTCGCTGTCAAACTCGCTCCATAATGACCACCTGTCGGTCCTGAGTGGCAATGACTCAAAATCCTCCTTGCTTCATCACCGTGTACGCACCTACGTACAATCTGATCTGCTCCAATGCGGAAGAGGTAGGGGTCGTCCCAAATGTAATGCTTAACATCTGCAAAGAATTTCTTCTTTTGCTGATGTGTCATGCCTCTCATCAGAACCCCTGTTGCTAAGTAATTAGCCAGATCTGCAAACCATGGAAAACCCTCGTCATGTGCTTTCACAAACATCAATGTTTCATGAGGAAAGTTATCATCAATCATGTCCTCCCTAATCTTCTCACGCCCGGAGTCCTCTAAACGTGACAAATGGTCTGCTGCTACATTCTCTGCTCCTTTCTTATCTCTAATCTCAATGTCAAACTCCTGAAGCAGCAAAATCCATCGTATCAATCGTGGCTTAGCGTTCTGCTTACTAAACAAATACTTGAGTGCAGCATGATCCGTGTAAACAATAGTCTTAGAAAGGACGAGGTAAGATCTAAACTTATCGAATGCAAAGACTACTGCTAACAACTCCTTCTCTGTCGTGGTATAATGCTCCTGCGCATCAGTGAGCGTCTTACTCGCGTAATAAATCGGGTGGAAGTGTTTGTCCTTACGCTGACCTAAGACCGCTCCTATCGCATAATCACTCGCATCGCACATTAACTCAAAAGGTAAACTCCAATCCGGGGCGACCATAATCGGAGCATTCACCAACTTTTCCTTTAGAAGCTCAAAAGCACTCTTACACTCTTCAGAAAACACAAATGGCACATCTTTCTCTAGGAGTTGCGTCATCGGCCTCGCAATCTTAGAGAAATCTCTAATAAAACGTCGATAAAAACCAGCATGACCTAAGAAACTCCTAATAGACTTCACCGATGTGGGTAGCGGAAGCTTGCTAATAGTCTCAATCTTCGCCTTATCAACCTCAAGCCCCGCGTGTGAAATCTTGTGCCCTAAAACGATGCCCTCCTTCACCATGAAGTGGCACTTCTCCCAGTTTAGCATAAGGTTGGTCTCCTCACATCGAGCCAACATCCTCTCCAATCGCTCCAAACATGAGTCGAACGAACTCCCGAACACAGAAAAGTCATCCATGAAAACCTCCATGGAGTCCTCGATCATGTCCTGGAATATAGCTATCATACACCGCTGAAAAGTAGCTGGAGCGTTACATAACCCAAACGGCATGCGGCGATACGCAAAAGTGCCATACGGGCATGTAAAGGTTGTCTTTTCCTGATCCTCTGGAGCGATAGGGATCTGGAAATAACCTGAAAAGCCATCAAGGAAACAGTAAAACTGTTGCCCTGACAAACGCTCTAACATCTGATCGATAAAGGGAAGCGGAAAATGGTCCTTCCTCGTGGCATCATTCAGTTTGCGATAGTCAATGCAAACTCGCCACCCGGTGACTGTCCTCGTTGGAATCAACTCGTTCTTCTCATTAGTCACCACTGTCATCCCCCCTTTCTTGGGAACAACCTGCACGGGACTCACCCACTTCGAATCAGAGATAGGGTAGATTAATCCTGCATCTAACAATTTAATCACTTCTTTCTTAACTACCTCTTGCATGTTAGGATTTAATCTTCTCTGACTCTGTCTAACAGGCTTATACTCATCCTCCATGAGTATCTTATGCGTGCAAAATGAAGGGTTGATACCCTTAATATCCATAAGCTTCCACGCAATCGCCTGTTTGTGTGCCTTTAGCACATCTACCAGTCTCCTCTTCTCCTCCTCTGTCAATCCAGCAGAAATGATGACAGGTAACTGAGATCCCTCATCCAGAAATGCATACTCCAAATGAGACGGCAATTCCTTAAGCTCTAAGGATGGGGGAGTCTCAACCGACGGCTTCTCTATCGATTCCTCTCTCGTAATCACCTCACACACGTTAGCCTTTTTGACAGGCGGACTCTCATAATCTACCGGGTCATGCTCAAAGGCAAAAGCGGTCAACTCGATTTCCTGGTTCTCCCTACCCAGCATCTGTGAGTCTGTATGATCAGATCTGATAAACTCTCGAAAACTCGTAGTCACCTGTGTCCAAATGGTATCTATGAAGTACAAGGTATCATCCTGATCGTGTGTGTTCTTCATGGATTTGTTCACATCGAAGGTAACTGTCTCATCAGCAACTCGTAAGGTTAGCTTGCCGTCAAGGACATCGATCAATGCCCTCGCAGTAGCCAGGAAAGGTCGTCCTAAGATCAATGGGACCTTTTCGTCCTCATCCATATCTAAAATCACGAAATCAACAGGAAAAACAAACTTATCCACCTTAACGAGCATGTTCTCTACGATCCCTCGTGGATACTTCACTGACCTATCTGCCAATTGAATGCTCATGCGTGTCGGTGCTGGCTCACCTAGGTCTAGCTTAGCGAACACAGAATATGGCATCAAGTTGATGCTAGCCCCTAGATCTGCCAACGCATTGCTCACAGACAAACCACCTATATACATGGAATAGTAAAACTACCCGGATCAGTCATCTTCTGTGGTAATTTGTTCTGCACAGCAGCCGAACACTCCTCACTCAACGTCACAGTTGAGATCTGCTCCAACTTCTTCTTATTCGTGAGCAGATCCTTCAGAAACTTAGCATACTTAGGCATGTGCTGTAATGCCTCTACAAAAGGTAAGTTCACCTTGAGTTGTTTAAACATCTCAAGGAACTTCCCGTACTGCTCCTCAGATCGATGCTGAGCCAATCGTCCTGGGTATGGAAGTCTGTCAAAATGGACTAATGGCTCCTTCTCTTTCTTCTTTTCAGCAACCTTCTCTACGGACTCCTCTGGCTGTGCTGTACTTGCTGGGCGCAGCCTCTGTTGCACCTTGCCAGTAGGAGCCTCCATCTGTATCTCCTCATCGACCTCCTCTTCAATCACTTCAGGAGGCTCAACCACACCATATGACTTACCACTTCTTGTTGTTACAGCTTTCACATGCGCATTTGGATTCTTCACTACATTACTAGGTAGGCCTCCAGGTTGCCTTTCCTGAAACATATCTGATAAGTGACCCACAGTTCTTTCTATATTCTGCAATAATGCTCCCTGATTCTTGATCATGGCCTCGTTCTCCTGGAACCTAACTTGATATGCCTGATCTCTAGCCTGCGCTTCCTTATACCTAGTGTCATCCCTCGCCATGAACTGAGTCAACATCTGTGATTGCTGCATCATCATCTCTTCAAGGGTGGGCTTCTTCTCCCCCTGACCTATGCCACTAGTCAGACCGCTACTCGAACTCTGATTCTGAAATAAACTCTGAGTACGTGGTTGAAAACCCGGTGGGTTTCCACTCCTCCAGTTCTGCTGATTCCTCCAACCAGGATTATAGGAATTACCGAAGGAATTTCCTTGCATCCGGTTGGGATTGCTGACAAAGTCAACCTGTTCCTGAAAACTATCAGCAGAAATAGGACAATCAATCGTATCATGACCACCCCGACAGATCTCACAGGCCTGCTCCTTCTTCTTCTGCAGGTCTGCTACCATCTTAGCTAATGCCTCAACCTGGGCGGCTAAAGCAGTGCTAGAATCAACTTGGTGCACTCCTCGCTGAGCAACAACCGGGGCTCTAGAATCAGGATACTCATAACTACTCATAGCCAGGTCCTCGAACATCGTGTTACACTCCTCAACAGTCTTGGTGGTCATCAGATTACCACCGGCAGTAGTATCCAGCATGTTCCTCGTTGCAGGAGTAACTCCATTGTAAAACTTCTCAATCAACGCCCAATCCTCTAAACCATGATGTGGACACTTGTGCACTAGCTCCTTGAAACGCTCCCATGTCTCGTAGAAAGTCTCTCCCGACTTCTGCTGAAATGAATGTATCATGCTCCTCAGACGAGCGGTCTTCGAAGGGGGAAAGTACTTACACAAGAACTTGTCTTGCATATCAGCCCAAGTAGTGATGGATCCTGTGGGTAGGGACTCAAGCCAGCTGTGGGCGCGGTCAGTAAGTGAGAATGGGAAGAGGCGCAACTTGCATGCGTCCTCAGAAACACCGTTCACCTGAAAGGTGTCACAGATCCTCGCGAAGCGAGCCAGATGAGAATTAGGGTCTTCAGCAGGCAACCCGTGGAACTGAACGGTATTAGTGACCATGGAAATGATTTGGGGAGGGATTTGCCAATTGTTGGCGGTAATTGGTGGACGTGCAATACTAGACCTCGCTCCGGCAGCAGTGGGCTTGGCATAGTCGGCAATCACTCTCCTTGCTGGTGGTTGTTCTTCGGCCATTGTGGATTCTGTAGTGTGAGTGGATTCGCTGTCGTAGGAATCTTCTTCGGTCTCAAGCTCTGTGTCAGACTCGTTCTGTCGATCAAACGCACGCTCTGGATCGTCAAGTGGCTGAAACTCTGGTGGTCCGGCAGAACGGGTGTGGCGCATAAACTAAAAGAAAATTAAAAAGAAGAAAAAAAAAAAATTTACCTAAACGATTAAGGCACGACAAAAAAAAATGATAAAAAAATAAAATAAAATAAAATAAAATACTAACTAAAGGCACAATTAAGCAAATAATAGGAAATTAAACTAAAAAATTAAACTCTAAACTAGAAAACAAATGATTAGATCCCCGACTCGGGTCGTTCTCAAAATCGCCAAACAGTGTCCCCGGCAACGGCGCCAAAAACTTGATGTGTGAAAAATATATATTATTTTATTTTAAAAAATGTTTTTCACAAATTAGTTTCAAAATTTAGAAATCCCTAACTAAACTTCACACAAACGGCAAGTGTACCGGTCGTGATATAGTAAAGTTTAGGTAAGTCTGGATATCGAACCCTAGAGACACGTTTGGCGGCTTTTGTTACTAAACCTCTATCGACTTCTAACCCAATTAATTTAATTATTTCCAGTTTTAATATTAATAAACAAAACAAACAAATTAACTAAAATTAATTAATCGAAACACGACGGAAGAAATAAACAAATAAGAATTAAAACTTTGAAACTTGAATACGATCAAATATGTTAAATAACTACCTAGGCAGGGATCCAACTAACATGTAATGACATAAAGGTAATGACTCGTATGGCTATCTCTAAAAATACGGATCTAGGGTTAACTAGGTATGTTGTTACTCCCTAAGAAAACCAAAGGCACGTGTAAAGCACTAGATAGGTTTATTAAAATGTCTAATGGAAGATCACCCCTAGGTTTTCTACCACAATGTCTTTAAGATTATATTTTTCTAACCCTAAGACAAAGGACAACTTGATTAAATCCAATTAAATACCCTAAAACACTAACACCACGAATGAAAGGCAAAACACGCTCTCGCGAAATCTAAACCTAACAAGCAACGGGTAGGAGGTTTTAAGCATTATCTATCACCCCTAGGTTTTAGATAAGGTAGCATATTGAAAATACTATCAAATCACAACCAATGCTTCTAAGATTATCTCTAATCAAAGTTTAAAATTAAAAACACAAAGTAATTAATTTTAACGTGCAACCCTAATCTAGATGTCACGCAATCAATCAAGATTAAACAACACGAGCATGGCAATAACTTTTAAGTATAAAACAATACACGGGTTCATATTTAATTGAGACACTAATCAAGTTCTAAGATTAATAAACAAATATACGAGATCATAACCAAATATTTAGTCAAAACATGAATAATTTTCAACCCAACCTAGATAGTACTAGAAAACTAGCTACTCATAACGTTTATAAACATTAAAACAATAATAAAGTTGTAAACTTTTAGTAACATAAACAAGATAATCAATGAAACAAAGAAAAATAATCGATAACGAGACGAAACCGAATAATCTTTAGTGGTTGAATGCTTCAATCCTTGCTCCCCGATCTTGCTCTCTAATCGTGTTCAAGCTCCAAAGTTAAATCAAAAATTAAGATGCTTTTTTTTCCTTTTCTCTCGAATGCCGTCGCCTCCGTATTCCCTTTGCGGCTGCCTCCCCCTTTTGTTCTCTTCTCGTTGGCCTCTTTCAATATTCAAGATAATCCCCTAATTAATGGGCTTGATAATTTAAATAAATACATTGATTCTTGATTGTTTTAATAATTTACCAAATAAGGTATTCTAATAAATAATTTCAAAGGAATGAATGAAACAAATTAATTAAACTCACGTGTGCTAGAAGTCCATGCATGGATTGTTTTTTTTTTCTTTTTTTTTTTATTTTATTATTATTTGTGTCTTCTGCTATTAAGTATATATATTTATTATTTATTTTTATGTAACTAGCTTAAACAATTAATATACATTTGTTTGAAGTTTCAATCGTGGACCTCAAGTTTTATTAAAAAAATACATCTTTAGAGCTTACGATCTCTTGAAACTTATCAAATATGAACGTAAACTAGATATGAGTAAAATTATTTAAAAATACTCAAAAGTATAGGAAATATTTATATTTAATATGTATAGTTTAACCCGTATCAGCTCGGATAAAACCGAATCGAGTACGAGCATGAAGTTTGCGCTCGAATTTGTAAATTCTAAACGAACCGAGCCGATCAGTTTAAAACCGAACCAAGTTTAAGCAGAGATGTGTTCAGTTCGATTTGATTCGTGAACAACCCTAATATGACATAACAATTTTTAACTTTAGGTATAGATCACATCATGTATTTTTTCCTATCACTCCACCTAACCTCAAAAAAATGGTTTAACCCCCTAACTGTAGTTCACCCCATTGAGAAAAACTTTCTACCTTGCATCAACGTCTATTAGTGAAAAGATTAATCATGATAAAAGAATATTAAGTTTTAATTTAAGATAATTATCAAGTTGTTAGGATAGATAATTATAGAGTTTTATTTTATTTGTCATGTTTATCGCTTTTATTAGATAGGATTATTTTAATAATTTATTGAGTATTCATGATGAAGTATGTTACTTAGTTTACAAGTGTTATTTAGTTATAAATAGGGTCATTAGCTTATTTGTATATTAGAGTTTTATTGATATATTTATAAAAGAGTTGTGGAAGTGTTTTCATAAAATAATCGAGTTTTGTTCCCATTTTGATTTGATCGGTTGGTATGGGATTTCTACTTGTGTTTCAAATGGCGTAATTAAAAACAGTAAGCATGTTAAGTCAACGAGAAGGCCTTTAACATCTCTTAACGCCGAGGTGTTAAGGCATTAGGGTGTACTATAGAGCCTTATTGACAGATTTTGACACAAGTCTTTTGAATCACGTGGATGGTCCTCTTTGATAACATGGCCTTTGGGGTTTGTAACACAAAAGAAGGATCACTCAATATCGTATTGGAATGGGCCCTATGGAAGAGTTAATATTTGTACGCCAACTTAGATATATATTGAATACTAGCAAAATTTTAAAATTATTGGCAATTTATTCGAATTATATGAAAAAAGGAGTTAATATTTGCATGCCAATTTAGATATATATTAAATACGAGCAATTTTAAAAGTTATTGACCTATTGTTCGAATTATATAGCAAAGGAAAAAAGAAATATTTGCCATCATCAGGCATTTAAAGAAAACCAAGTACAATATATATTTAGTTCAATGTGCATGATGATATGAGGAAATATAAATCTTTTAGTGAATATTAATAATAAGTAAAACTATAGGTATGCTTGGTTGTTGTTTTACATAAATTCTGGTAAAGTTACATTTGCAAAAAGACGATAGTCTATTACAACATGTTAATTAAGGATATTAAATTAGGTTGTGACTAGCAACTCGTAATTAGTATGGTAAAAACTTACTTGCAATTCAGCTTGGCCTTATTTGACTTAAGCTAGTTGGCTAGTAATTAGTACGCTAAATACTCACTCGTTTATTAGCAACACATCAACCATTGATATGCATGTAGAGTTCGAGCTCAAGGTAAATCGTCTGTATAGAATAAATTTGTGTTTTCTATATTTGACAGTATGATGATAATAATATTTTTAAAACTTTTTAATATTGTTGGACCTTATTATCTTAGACTTTTACAAAAGAGTAAATTACATGATTCATCCTCTATGTATATAAGTAATCATGGACTAGGTTCTTAATCTTCAATAAGTACACAGATTTCCTTTAGTTTATTGTTTGATAACAAGTACATCATTTACACTTATTGTAGTTAGATTTGTCCGTTAAATTCATGTATATTCACCTTTTTATCTCAAAAGGACTATTCTTGTAATCTAAATAAAGAATAAAAGTTGTAAAATATAAATTACATAATCATCTAATAAGATTTTTATTACCATTAAGTAGTAATTTTTGTAATTTATATTTCATGGGGTAGGGATTGAGTTCACGGTCCAATTTAAGGTTTTTAATTATATCAAACCATGAGTCAAATCTTTGTACTGGTTTTTCTTATCATAAAACAAAACTAAACCCTTAATAAACTGAACTAAACAAAACTTTTACTAACAGTTTGGCTTTATGGTTTGGATTTTCAAGTGCTATCTTTATTATTTTTCAGTTAAATAACAACCTTTTTGTTGCCACACAATATTGAAAACATACCGTGTTTCAACTATCTAGTCTATTATTATAACTCAATTTTACACTTATCAAGAATGATACAAACATTTTTTTCTCGATTTTGTTCATACAAAAGTATAATAATACCCTAGAAAACTAAACTATCCATAACATTGCAAATCTTAATTCAAAATGATAGCCTAGAGTGTGGTTCACGATTAATCACCATGTTAGCCGATTCAATTTAAAGAAATTATTAATGATATATGCAATTGAAATTAAGAAATTGCAAGTCTGGCACGTAATTGTCCAGTCTAGTTATTTACAAACAATATTTAGTCGAAACCACAAGCCAAACTATTCAGTATGGTATGAAAATTATTAAACCGATTGATAAAATTTTACAAAGCTGATTGTGAAACCAAATCGATGACATATTTAATTGGTTTCGTGATTTTAAGCCAAACCATGAACAACCCAAGTGCTTGGGTAAAAGTGAATTAAAAGAAATATGACTCATTAGCTTATTGGGTTAATAATTAACAATTTTTCATTGAGTAATTAAAGTTGACAAATAATAATTCGTACTATCAATTTAACCAATAATAAACTCAACTTTCATGATTGTGAATAAAATAAGGAAACATACAACAAAATTGAGTGAAAATGAGTGGAAATCAAGCGTAAATCGAAAGTAATTATGCCATTAAGATTGTCATTGATAAAAAAATATGAAAGTTAAAATTATTATTGGCTAAATTAATAGTATAAATTATTCTTGGCTCGCTCAATTCGATTATGAAAAAAACTTTATGTTAATTTGATTATTTAATAATTGTTTTTGAACGGCAAATGTACGACCCTGCTTCGAAGAATAGATGTTATCTTAATCGGGCCCACATATCTGTTTCCCAACCGGGACTGCACCCCCAACCCTCTCAAGAGGAAACCCATTGCTGAGAAAATCCCCTGGTTCAACTCTAAGCATTTTGCTCAAAGTGAGACTTAAACCCATAACCTCCCATTTATTTACATGTTATGAGTACCTTACTTTAACCAGTTGAACTAAAGATCATTAGTGATTATTTAATAATTATTCGATTTAAATTAGTTTGTGTGGATGATGCGTATTTTGAGGACAAAATTGGAAACTGTAATGTAGCAAAGTTATTTATGGGGAAAGGAAAAGATATTTGATTCGGTCAAAAGTAACAAACATGACATGTTGATACATGTGATATATAGATTTCACTATATTAAATGACATAGTACTGAGTAAAAAGCTTGTCTAATTTATTTTTTTGGAACTAACATTTTCTTACAATTAAGGAGTTTTTTGTTTATCAAGAACTTATTAACTAAAATAGGTGTTTTTCAAAACTTTTTTTTTCGATCATAACGTTATTGGATTAACCAAATTGTATTTAAAATAATGTTTTTTGTTTTATAAATGCTTAGAAAAGTATCTAATAAAATTAAAAATACCATACATTGGAATTACATTTGTAAATGGTTTTTTGAAAATGTTTTAGTTCTTTTATCTATTTACGTAACATAATTTTAAATGCCACATTCAATTTTCGTCAACTTTGGTGAATTTTTGTTATCTTACGTAAATAAAAATATATAAATTGTCCCTTGTATGCTTCTTAATTATGTTTTTCTAAAAGAGTCTTAAAATAATTTAAAAAATGTAATAGCAAAAGAAATTGTTAACTAAAAAAATACAAATGAGCTTTTTAAAAGCATTTTATAAAATACCACGACTAATTTGTGTCAATTTTGATTGATGACGCAAAATTGAGTGAATGTGAAAATTACAAACAATAGAAGAAGACTTCCAAAAAACAAACACTTTTAGTGAACCCCGAATATAAACAAATGAACTTGAACGCACGTAAATAAACGAACATATTACCAAATACAAAAAAAAACGCAATTGAATTAACACAATCATTGTTTGTGTTTTTTTAGTTCGTGTTCATTCAGTTAATTAATCGAACAACATTATTTGTTCATATTCTTATATTTATTAAATGTGAGTCCATAAATGAACTTTCAGCCGAACGGTTTGCCAAACACTTGGTTTATGTACGGCCCCAATTACAACTTTAAAGTTTGTAAATAATATTGGTGAGGACAAATTATAAGTGTTGTATTGACTTATAAGCGTGTATGAAATATTTTATAGATTCTGATAAACACTTAAAAAGATTCATTAGTGTGCATGTAAATTTATGTCGACGAGGACAAATTATAAGTGTTGTACCAACCAAATATTTATAAGTGTGTAGGCAAATTTTTTATTACACATTTAAAAAACTTCTTATAAAAATAGAATTGAGTTGTTCACGACTTATGAGTACTATTAAGTGGTATTTATCTTATACTTATACTATTAAGTTGTTAACGACTTACAAATTTTTTATCTAACATCCATCCGGAGAAAAACTCTACAATTAAGTACTATTTATCTTATACTTATAAAATATAACCTTAAATCACTTTTGTATGAGAAAAACACTATACCATACTAATGGACTATTAGGTCATTTATACCAGATGCCTTGTATTCTATTGGTATCACAATGTGTTTAAATCATGTGTTGAAAGCTTCAAACCTAAAGACAAATAGAAGATAAAACAAGGTACTAAACCATATGCTCAAATATCTTATATTATTATTAACTAAAGTAAAAGTAAAAAAGATGTGGTCTAACGGTATTAAGTTGGGTAAAAAATATATTCCTCCTCAAGTGATCGAAAATTCAAGAGAGTAAATTTTATATGATTTATTCATGACAAGACTTTAATAATCACCACTTAAACACCACAAAACTTTAACACCATAATACTACAAGTCTGGATATGATAGCTCTTTTGAGAAAACAAAACTGAAAGTGGCAATAAAATACAATAAAATAATCTCATTAAGATCATATGAATGAATATACCTAAAAGGCAACTTAGTATCTTAAGGTAACGTGACTCTTGTTTTTAGAAGGAGAATATTATAATGGTAAAGTTAAAAGAGTGAAAATGTGTGATTTGTTTAAAAGCAAATGTAGACGACAAACTACACATGGGCACTCAAATACACATTGAAGTTGTAGGACAATGTGTCTAAACCAACCAAACAAAGACACGTGTACCAATCATATACAAATGTATAGACCGACACGAGTAGTAAAAACGAAATTCCGCCCATCTAATCGGAATCTTATTTATTTTTATTAATAATCAGTTGGATTCATTTGATTATGGGTAAAAGGTTAATCATAATATAATAATCCATGCGATCTTCACAATTATAAATTATAATCACTGCTGCATGGATGTATTTAAAAATACAATGAATGTTTTGTAACATCGAGTTTTTACAAAATAATATTACAAGTTGATTTTTATAGAATTAAAGAAGTATTAACTAACTGGATAAATGAAAATCATTTTGATGGATTTTATTTTAAAGAGCTACGATTTGTAATAAAGGGTTTAAAAAGTGTTCAACGGGTATTGAAATGTGATTTTGGTATAGCTCAAATTTAAATCTTTAAAACCATAATTTTACTAATTAACTTTATAATTTTTAAGTAATTCTTGACAAATGACTCGTACTTATATACTAGGTCCATCCACGATTACATGGCCATCTTCCATATGTTCCTAATCCTCACGACCTCCCATTCTTGGTTTGTATCTGGTTCAGGTTCGAGCCATGATTGGGACGAAACTTGTATGCAGGCAAAACCTTAGTTTCATCCATCTTATTGTTCAAATCTTTCACATCTTTATTTAATTTCCTTTTATATATGTGATGCTTAATCTCTTCCAAGGCTTCTTGTAGAGCAACGAAAACTTGAATTATTGTCCAAACGTTGAGAAGCTACAAACATGAACGACAAATGGCATTAATCAAAAAGTTGAAAGAGATTTTATTTATGAAATGAAAACAGTCGTATTTTGTAAATGATGGCACTAAGAAATAAGAATTTTAGGGGGAGAGTTTAAAGTTTGAGAGCAACAAAGCTAGGGGCAATTTTCTTTATTAATTTCTAAAATGCAAACAAACTAGAATTTTAAACATGCAGGGGATCGAGACTTATTATTCATGTTCCTTATTTTATGTCAACCTTAATAATAATCATTAGTAAACCTAATAGTAATATAGTCTAACAGAATGAAGCTCATGTTTTTCCAAATTGCTTCTTCTAAAGGTTGCTTTACCCACTTGATTGAGATTGAACTTTCTCGTTTTCATTCACTCTTGTGTTGATAATTGATTCAAGTAAGTATGCAAGCTCAATTATTTGGATAGAAGGTAGCAAGGTCATCTTTTTCACCTGTCGCAATACCATAGTGGTTTAAGTAAAGGACAAGAAAAACAGGATGGATCTTTGATCCGTTTGGTAACTCTAATATATAAGCGATTTTGCTAATCCATTCGATGATCTTGTATGGTCCATACAAGTGTCGTGCTAGCTTCTGATTGCTTTGGTCATGGACTGAGAGCCTCCTATAGTTCTAAAGACGTGTAAGTAAACGCAATCACCAAATTCAAATTCTTTAACGGTTCTTTTCTTGTTAGCTTGATGGACCATCCTTTGTTCTGAACTCATTATAGATTCCTTTAGGAAGCTCAAAATGCACTTATGTTCCACTAAAGAAGCCTCTATTGATCCTGTTTTTGATGACCCCGATACATAACCATGGATGGATGTAGCACCAGGACCATACAAATCTCAAAAAAGAGGACATATTGATAGATGAGTGATGATTGGTATTATAATAGTACTCAGCTAGATACAATTAACCTCCCAGGACCTTCGATTCATCATAACCAAATGGACGAAGGTACATCTCAAAGCAACGGTTTACAACCTTCATTTGGCCATTTGTTTGCGGATGGTAGGCACTCGAGTGAAGTAATTTTATGCCCATCAACGTGAATAGTTCCTTCCAATAATGGCTAAGAAATAAAGGATCTATATTCGACATAATTGTCTTGGGTAGATTGCGTAAACGATAAACTTCCCACATAAATACTAATGTTAATGAAACAGTCGTGTGGTGTAGGGGTAAAGAGATAAAATAAGCATACTTTGATAAACAATCTAGGATCACCCAAATTAAAATCTTACCTTTTTAAGGCAAAAGGTTCGTTATGAAATCGATTGAGATGTCATGCCGTGGAAGTGTTAGAGTTGGAAGAGATTGCGGTAAACTTAGGTTTGTAATTTGGATTCTTAATTTCATAAAAAACTGCACAACATCTAACAAATTAGGAAATATTAGCACCCTCCACCAATAGCACGAAAAAAAGAATTCGATAAAGATATTTTATAACTAGAGAGTTACATCCGGACAATAGCTGTGATAGTGAATAAACTGACTGTTGCCTTCCATGACAATGAACGATTCAAGAGGTGTAGCTGTCAACTTCAGTTGATTAGCAATTCATGGTTGGACTATGTTAAAGGTGCTTCTATTATCGATGAGTACGTTTACAGGAGAGTTTTTGATATAGCTAGTGATGCCAAGAGTTTGAACAAATACGAGACCAAAATAGAATGCATCAGACAATGTGACTAATTGCGGTTGGGAAGTATCATCAATGATGTTGGAGTTGACACAATCAGGCATTGAATTGTGTTTGTCCTTATCCACAATCAAAAGAAATTATGATGGTGAATTGTACTAGGTTTGAGAATGGCCAACTCAGACTGTCTTTCAAGTTTGAGGCCTAAAATAAAGCAGTTTCGTAGGGTTTGTTAGGTGAGTCCGGTGAGGCAGTTGCTCAGCCGTCCAAACGTGTTTGATAAGCTCTAAAGGATATTGTTTTTCGGAGTTTGAGTAGGATACCCTCATGATTATATGCAGGGGCCAAAATGAAGCTCCACTTCATGTTTGAAACCTGTCCAAGAACTAAGGAGATCCTTCTTGGCTTAGTGTTGGTACCATGAAAGTGAATTCTCGATGAAGTAGAATGCAACAAGAGAAACTCCTTCTCCCATCGGAATCTTATAATAGCAAAAATAAGTTATCTCTTGAATGATCCAACCAAGAGAGTTTGATCCATTGAACATAGGTAGGGTTATTTTTGGTGGTTTAGGGTTATTGTTGGTGTTGGAGGGGAGGCAAGTGGTTCGGTGATTTTCAGCAATCTAGCTAGTGTTGACTTGGAAGTGTCGATGGAGAGTTGATAGGAGAGGGTTATGATGAGAGTGACTAGGTTAGCGATGCTTGCAATTTGAGACTCGATTTTGATGTTGAGGATTTTATTGCTTCTATCAAAGTTGTTAGTTGGGCGGTATTTTGGGTTGCAGCGGAATTAGTTGAGGTGATCAGTTGGTCAACGAGGTCATTGAGGGGCGGTGGGTTTTTGTCAATGACCATTTCATGATGGGCCAGCATCCCGGAAGGTGGAACATGAATGAAAACACCAAATGATGACACTAAGGAAGAAGAATTGGAATCGAGAGTTTAAAGTTTAAGAGAGACAAAGCTTGAAGTAATTTTCTTCGTTGATTTGTAAAATGCAAGTAAACTAGAATTTTAAAAATGTAGGGAATCGAGGCTCATCACCAAGATTTCTTAGTTTATGTCACTACTTTCGATCATGCAACAACTATCACTGCTTGTAAACATGTCAAATACTAATTCAAACATAAAATATAAAACAATGCAGTAAAAGAAATTAGGAAATCATGGACTTGGATTCACTCATTAAATCTGTTGGGCCTCCATGAGCAGATTCTGGGCCTCGCATGGAGCAAACAAACATCTTGGGATGGATCATTAGTTGCTCATGTAGTAAACATCAAAATTAAATATTTGATGTATAGTGTTTGGTTTGGCTATGTATTAGATTATGTTTCTAGCAATCCAATTTATTCAACAATTGGATTATTGGAGTTATCGTGTGATTAGCCTAGGATTTATCTTTTTAACCATAGGTATTCTTTCAGGAGCAGTATGGATATAAATAGAAAAAAACAAGAAAACTTTTAAGAAGATGGAGCAATTATTAAAAACTATACAAATTTAGCAACCTTGTAATTGCAACTCCGGTCGCTAAAATAGCCCACCCACATGTCGCAACCTTCACAATGTCAAATGCAAAATCATTCTGTCACATTTCAGTCGGAAAACACTAAGATCGCTAAAATATTTTGCCATGGATAATTTATACTTGTTTCTATAGAGGTTTTTATCAGAACTCCTTTGATGTATATCAATCAAGGTGTGGCTTTGTATGATTAAAACTTATATATCTTCTTTACAAGCTCCACGTGTGTTTGATATAGTTGTCTCGATTAATTACTCTCTCTTTTTTTCAAGTTCGAATTTGCTCATCTTCTCAAACAAGTATTAGATGACCTAAGCTTTTAAGTTTGTCAAATCTCCTAAACTAAATTGAATTACCCTACTCCTACTTTACTCGGATTTCCTATCGAAAGCGCTTGTTCACCTTTCAAGCCTCTTGCTTGAATTTAAAACTCACTTGATGTTATACCCCGGTTTCTCAATGCATTGAGTTACTGAATTTACACATATTTCAAACTCAACTATTACACAACGGAAGGATAAAAAATTAGAAACCTGTTAAGCCTGATAACCGCTGAAGGGGTTGTCCTCACGACTTCTCTCCTCTTCTTGATTGCCGATTATTCACAAAACAAGGGGGGAGGGGAGTCTGTGTATATTATAGGGGCCAAACCATTGTATTTGTTGTAAAATCGATTGAGAATATGAACGCGGAATAACAATCAATACAAAGATGATCTTAGAAAGAATAAACGTGAACAAGAAACTTCAAATGATTATTAATGATTGAATGATTTCGGATCCTTAACCGATTACATCAGGTCCTTATTTATAGTATCTAACTAACTCTAACTAACTCTCAACTTAAATTGAGAATTTACATAAAGGACCCTACACTATATCTTCCGAACGGAAATAACCCTTCGGAAGATTTCCTACTAATCACATGTATACTTCGGAAGAAATCCAAAGTACACAACAAGACCCTTCCGAAGCAAACATAACCTTCGGAAGATATCACCTTAGCTTCGGAAGAATATGTTAAGCTTCGGAAGAAAGAAGACTTAACCTTCGGAAGTTCACTTGTATTGGGTTTTATACTTCACAATCTCCACCTTAAAATCCAATACAAGATTTTAACCAACTCCCAATGCATCCAAGCAAAACTTGAACTTTCCACCAGGTAGAGACTTTGTAAACACATCCGCTGGATTCTCCAAAGTAGACACACCTTCCACTTTCACCTGCCCAGCATTCACCACATCCCTTATGAAGTGTAACTTCACATTAATGTGCTTTGTTCTCTCATGAAACATACTATTCTTTGACAACTGAACTGCACCCTGGTTATCACAGAATACCACTGAGCCTGCCACTTTGATTCCCAACTCAGAAACAAAACCATGCAGCCACATAGCTTCCTTGACTCCCTCAGTCAAAGCTATATACTCAGCCTCTGTTGTAGATAATGCCACCACATGCTGCAACTGAGCTTTCCAACTCACCAAGTTACCCAGCACTTGAAATGCATACCCTGTAATAGATCTACCTCTATCCAGATCCTTGGCAAAATCTGAATCCACATAACCAACAATCCTGTCAACCTTCTCATGTTCATGATGCCCAAACACTAAACCATAGTGCTTAGTACCCCTGAGATATCTCAAGATCCATTTTACAGCAACCCAATGAGCTTTCCCCGGATTTGACAAATACCTGCTGACTAAACTCACAGCATACCCAATATCCGGTCTTGTACAAACCATCAAGTACATCAAGCTCCCAACAACATTGGCATAAGGTACTTTCTCCATATATTCAACTTCTCATCTGACTTAGGACAATCAGAACTTGACAGTTTAATATGAGCACCTATAGGAACAGTCACTGGCTTCACATCACCCATCCTATAGTTACTTAGCACCTTCTCCAAGTAAGACTTTTGAGACAGTCTCAACACCCTGTTCTCTCTGTCCCTTGTAATCTCCATGCCCAATATCTTCTTTGCTTCACCTAGATCTTTCATCTCAAACTCTGACATCAACATTCTCTTAGTAGCTTCAACTTCCTCCAAGTCTGAACAAGCCACCAACATGTCATCAACATACAGCAACAAATACACAAATTTGTTCTCACTGTATTCTTTAAAATACACACAACTATCATAGCTGCTCCTATTAAACCCATTAGTCACCATGTGTTCATCAAATCTTTTATACCACTGTCTAGGGGATTGCTTCAGCCCATACAAAGACTTCTTCAAGAGACATACCTTCTCTTCCTGCCCCTTTACCTCAAACCCCTCTGGCTGCTTCATATAGATAGTCTCATCCAGCTTTCCATGCAAAAATGCAGTCTTTACATCCAGCTGATGAAGCTCCATATTCATAGAAGCAGTCAATGACAGCATAACCCTGATAGATGAATGTTTCACCACAGGTGAGAAAATTTCATTATAATCCACACCTGGCTTCTGTGTAAACCCCTTAGCTACTAGTCTAGCCTTGTACCTAGGAGGTTCATGCTCAGAAATCCCATCTTTCAGTTTGAATAGCCATTTACATGAAACAGGCTTGTGACCCTCAGGTTTATCAACCAGCTCCCATGTGTCATTTTTATACAGAGATTCCATCTCTTCCTCCATGGCCTTACACCATTTATCACTTTCCTTCACAGAAATTGCCTCAGAGTATGACAATGGTTCATAGATGCTTTCTTCTTCAGCAGCAACAAAGGCTAATGCAGACAAATCCATCCCCTCTCTAAACCTGAGTGGAGGCACCACTTGTCTCCTCTGTCTATCCCTAGCCAACTGGTAATCATCCAAACCATCCCCTTGGCTACAGAGGTACCTTGATCAATACCTTGATCATCCACACCCTGCTGCTCCACCTCAATCTGAACCCCACTCTGATCTTCAACCTTTGACTTCCCTTTTTCTAGAATGTCTTTGTACATAACATTCTCTTGAAAAACAACATCCCTGCTCACTATCACCTTAGGCCTGTCCCCTTCTAGCCTCCATAACCTATACCCTTTAACACCCTCAGGGTATCCTAGAAAGACACATTTACAAGCTCTAGGTTCCAACTTCCCTTGGCTAACATGAGCATAAGCCAAAGATCCAAACACCTTAAGTCCCCCATAGTCACCCTTTCTTCCTGACCATGTCTCCATAGGTGTCTTCATGTCTAATGCTGCTGATGGAGACCTATTGACCAAATATGCTGCAGTGGAAACAGCTTCAGCCCAGAACATCTTGGGTAAACCAGAACTAGCCAACATACACCTTACCTTTTCAAGTAAAGTTCTATTCATCCTCTCAGCCAACCCATTCTGCTGAGGAGTCCCTGGCACAGTTCTATGTCTAGCAATACCATGAGTTTTACAAAACTGATTAAACTCATGACTGCAGAACTCCAACCCATTATCTGTTCTTAACTTCTTGACTTTTCTCTCAGTCTGAGTTTCCACAAGGACTTTCCATTCCTTGAATTTACTGAAAGCATCACTCTTATTCTTCAGTACAACAACCCAAACCCTCCTAGAGAAATCATCAATCAAGGTCATAAAGTATCTAGCACCACCCAAAGAATCAACCTTAGCAGGACCCCATAAATCAGAATGAATGTAGTCTAATATCCCACTTGTGATATGCCTGGCTTGTGAAAACTTTACTCTCTTGTGTTTACCAAGAATACAAGTTTCACAAAAACAAAATCACAACTGCTCAACTCAGTCATTAGTTGCTGTTTATGCAGCTCCACCAGTCCCTGATGACTGATGTGACCAAGCCTCCTATGCCACAACATAGCCTTAGAACTACTATCACCTGAGACAGATGCTACCTGAGATTCTACTACACCAGCACTATCTAACAAGTAGATATTATTCTCCCTTCTACTCCCAGACAATACTACCATTGATCCTTTCATCACCTTAGCCTTACCATCTCTAAGACTAACATGGTAACCAGAACTCTCCAATAGCCCTAAAGACAACAAACTTCTTTTAAGACTAGGAATATACCTTACATCATGAAGATCTACTTTCATACCACTCTTCAATTTCAGAGTCACAGTTCCATGACCCACAATCTTGCAAGGTCTATCATCCCCTAGCTTCACTGATCCAAGATCTTCAATCTTCAGTTCTTTAAAGAACTCCTTCACAGGTGTCATATGATATGAGCACCCTGAATCCATAATCCACTCACCCTCCTTACCACTGCTTGTAACAGCCAACACATCTGCACTTTCATATCCATCAGAAGAATCATCATGTGCATTGTGTCCGGAATGAGTCTTTGATCCACTTGATTCACCCTTCTTTCTTTTCAAGTCAGGACAATCTTTCTTGAAATGCTTTTCTGATCCACACACATAACACCTCCTCTTGTACTTGGACCTGGACTTTGAGACACTTCTCTGCTTGAAGTTTCTTTGATCAGATCTTCCCCTGACTACCAAGCCCTCTCCACCATCTTCTTTATAATCAGTTCTCTTCTTCAATTCCTTTGAATTGAGAGCTGCCAGCACTTCTTCCATGGTAAGTGTATCCCTACCATACATCAAAGTATCCACAAAGTGCTCATAAGATGATGGCAGAGATGTCAAGAATATGATTGCTCGGTCTTCATCCTCCAACACACCTCGATGTTCTCAAGATCTAACACCAATTTGTTGAATTCATCAGTATGATCTTCAATTGACTTCCCAGGAGCCATTTGGAATGTGTACAACCGTTTCTTGAGATACAATCTGTTCGCAAGAGACTTTGTCATGTACAGACTTTCCAATTTTGACCAGACCCCTGCAGCAGACTTCTCCTTCGAGACCTCTCTGAGTACTCGATCCCCCAAGTTCAAGATGATTGAACTGTGTGCCTGTTCTAGCATCTCCTTCTTCTCCTTGTCTGACAACGTGTCCGGCAACTTGGATTCTCCGGCCAAGGCATCTACCACTCGTTGGTGAACGAGCAATGCCCTCATCTTCAACCGCCATAACCCAAAGTCGTTCTTCCCGTCGAACTTCTCAACTTCGAACTTTGTTGACACCATCGTTGCCGCCGATCGATCTTTAATTGAATCTTGATTCTCAATTGAGCCACTAACCAGGCTCTGATACCAATTGTTGTAAAATCGATTGAGAATATGAACGCGGAATAACAATCAATACAAAGATGATCTTAGAAAGAATAAACGTGAACAAGAAACTTCAAATGATTATTAATGATTGAATGATTTCGGATCCTTAACCGATTACATCAGGTCCTTATTTATAGTATCTAACTAACTCTAACTAACTCTCAACTTAAATTGAGAATTTACATAAAGCCCTACACTATATCTTCCGAACGGAAATAACCCTTCGGAAGATTTCCTACTAATCACAAGTATACTTCGGAAGAAATCCAAAGTACACAACAAACCCTTCCGAAGCAAACATAACCTTCGGAAGATATCAACTTAGCTTCGGAAGAATATGTTAAGCTTCGGAAGAAAGAAGACTTAACCTTCGGAAGTTCACTTGTATTGGGTTTTATACTTCACAATATTTCTCAACCACATTTGCATCCGTTTCGGATGGGTTTAGATTCAATATTTATCCTAGTCACACTCAAACTCTAACCCTCCTCATCTCTAAGGGTGGTCGGGCATCTTGCGGGTTGGGGTGTGGGTTCAGGCGGGCAACTAGGAACATTGCCACAAGTCAAGCAAATTTCAAGCTCCAGGTAAGAAATTGGGTTCACAAACCCATGAATGAATTTAAACAAACATTGTACTGGTGGATAATATAAAATTTTCAATTTCATGATTTTAAGCAAAAACATCTTCAGTAAAAGACAACTGTTGAGTATCATTACAGGGTTCGTTATCAGATTGCAACTGCTCATAGTTTAATTGTCTTGAAGCTTCATACAAACCAATGCCTACACTAACAGATAAATTCAGACATCTTACATAAGTTTCCACCATTGGAATTTTAAGTGTCCCGCCACCAAGTGGTTCGTTTTTGCAGTCATGCAAAGCCTCAGGTGGTAGCCCCGTGGTCTCTGACCCGAACACAAGCCAGTCCCCTCTCTTGTATGAAAACTCCTGCATCATTCAAACACAATTTTTAGTTTCTTTTTTTAAAAAATAGTATAAAAATAGGTAACAAGCCACGTGACTTACAGAATGTATGTTTGTCCCTCTTTTGGTAAATGCCAGAAGCCTTTTCTCACCATTCTGTGCATCACAGAAAACCTCAGCCGTTAAATAACAAGTTATAGAATAAATTATAACAAAAAGATTGAAGATTAATCACCTGTTGCTTAAAATAGTCACGAAAATCAGCCCACGAGCTATGCACTTTAACAACTACATATCTAATTTGAAGGGTCAAGGGAAAACTAAGAGTGTACATATTCTATAATCTAAACTGAGTGTTATGACTTTAATTAGTAGATTATAATAATGAGGATACGGCCAGTAATCAAGTCCAGCTCGCTTAAGCTTTGTATCATCAATATCGAATCCTAGCGGCTGAAGGAGAAAAAAACTATATTTCAATGGTGTAAGGTGCAAATAAAATAATTATTAGAACATATTATCCCGGTGATGATAAATTTCATTAAGTAAAGCTTAGAATAACTGATGAAGCAGTGGCTACCTCAACCAGATGCAACCCCACACCTGATGCTGCACAACTTCTAGCAATGCACCCTGTGTTTCCAGGAATCTGCAAAGGATCATAGAAATCTTTATAAGCAGCTAGAAAAATGCCTATGTCTACAGATCTGGTGTATAATAATTTGATCATTTCAGCTCAATTATGCCTTTATCCATACATATTCCAGAAGACTGGAAGTCTAGAACGAAATGCATAGATTTCACAATAAAGACAGATGATAAGAAAAGATTCAAAAAGAATTAAGCAACAGAGAACTTCCTAACCTACTGTATATTTAAGTACTAACCTATCTATGGTCCAAAAATTGAAATAATACTTATCCGCATTTAACACCAAGAAATCTTCTATATTTGAATTCTCATGAAAACATTTAGGCACTAGCCCGCTGCTAATGAATCGATCACTCTTGCCTCATGCTTGGTTTTTAAAAGTGCAAGACGCTCCAAGGCATTTAGGTTCCAAAAGGCGAGGCCCGAAGAAAAAGCTTCACTTACATGACTCGTTGCTCTATATATACCTAATAAGCTTTATGCATAACCAAGAATTTCATCTTTCTCGCCTCTTTTACATATTTATCAAGTAAATCATTAATAATCTTTTTAATCCCTTAAGTTTTATTGACATATCAACATCATACATGCCCTCACTTTGACCAATTTTGAACCCATGAGCATCCGCCTCAAGGCCTTAAGGCTTTTTTGCTGATTGCCTCGCGCCTCAGCCTGGTTTTTTAAAAACCAAGATCTCATTAAAGCTGCAACTTTCTGAACTCCAATAAGTACAATGACACAATGCTCCAATTTCTAGTTCTAAAACGATAAATACAGAAATCTTGTCGACCCAAATCAATATAGTAATAGGAATTAACAAAGTATGCACTTATGAATCATGAGAAAATATGGAACTTCAAAATTAAAAATTACCAAAAAGGAAATGTTGCAGCTTGAAATTGTATCATGGTCAACGGACAAGCAAACTTATACTAAATGAAATCTAAGAAACATATTAGGGTTTGTATACAAATGCACAATCAGAACCAACAGCTAACAGTTACATCTACCGTTTGAAATGTGACATGAACAGATTGTTATCATTTTTACCTGAGGAGAAACCAAAACGACTTGAAGTATTTTACCCTCAGACACGTTGCTTCCCGCCACACCAATCCCATTGACCGAACAGTCGTTAGTTGTATTCACAGCTGCAAAATCCACATAACGTCACTTGTAAATCAGCAAAAATTTATGCTTTTTAGTAAACGAAAACACTTAATATTGAAAGCAAATTCGATGAGAGAGAGTGAGAGTATTAAGTATACACAGGGAACAAAGGGGAGATGAATGATGAGTATGAGGGGAGTTGAATTTGTTCTTGAATTGAAGAAACAAAGATGTGCGAAGGTGAATCGGAGGTGGTAGTGAACGCCGGAAGTAAATCGGAGTGGTGATGAGATCTAGGGTTTTCAGACATCCCGTCGACACCATTGCTAAAAGATCTCCGACGAATCTGTTCTGCTCAGTGACAGTATGTGTTCATCAAGAGTGGATAACTGATCTATTGTCGTTTGTCAATTTTGATCCCTCAAACTACTAATGTCTTTCTTTATTCGTCCTTGTTATCTAAATGAGTATTTTACCAAAGGCTTATGAGGTCGCCGAGATGCATGACGTGGGTTCGAACCACTATCATTGGCACATTGCTTTGCGCCCATACCCTTGTTTGGACTCCGTATCAACATAGTGGTCTGGCGTGTTGGGCTATGAAGGATCGAATACAGGTAAACAAGAAATTATTAAGTCAACTGTCATAAGGCCAAATGGTTGGTCCTTATTATTAGGGTTGTCCCTGTAGCTCAATACTTGATCGAACAATGCTTGGAAAAGGCTCATGCTCGCTCACTTGATTGGCTGAAGTTAATTTATTTATACATATATATAACTATGTATATACACACAAATATATAATTATATTTATAAGGAGTTAATGGTAATTTATTTATCATTGTTGTTGAAAACTAATTTATGTAATTTTTATAATGTCTTTTTAGAAAAAATCAAATGGATATAACAATCCCCATGTTGAGTGATAGAGAAAGCACCAAGGTAGTTGATGAATTCAGAGCTTGGTGATACAACGTCTGTAAATGATGGCACAAATAAGCGAATTAATTCCTTTGAGATGCATTCACAATTTGTAGAAGCCATTTGTTTGCACCAAGAGAAAATGGTGATAAAAAGCATTGTACCCATTGTAAGCATAGCTATGTAAAAGCTAGCCCGGGCATCACTCCAAGTCTTAACCGCCACCTCATTTGAAGTCGACGAGGAAATGTTGCAACGGACTTGGTGAGCATTAAATGTGCTTAGGACCATCCCAATAGCAAATTCTTGGGGGGGGGGGGGGGGTCATATCGACATGGATGTTGTTTCCTTTATCCCTATTGTAGAGTGTTGTTTTTGAGTGAAATGTTCATCTTCGTAAACTTGTAAAAACAAGTGGTGTGTTAGGATTTTTGCAGGTGGCGGGGCCAAAAGTTAGAAATTTCTAAAAAAAACATATTGTATGTTTATTAAATTATAAAAAGTGATAATGTGGTAATATTTTTAAGTGTTTCTTAGTTTTTCTTACTAGGAAGGTTTTTAGGTATTTAAAAGAATGATGTTTTTATGATGTGGCAATTGACTAAACACGTTTTTAGATGTTCTTTGAGTTTCTTATTGGTGATACTCTTAGTTTGAGTAATTTGACAAATGCACACCATCCATTTCAAATGAGATATCTTTTGGACACATTAGCAGTCCAACCGGTAGGATTTTCTTTTTCCTCTTCCCATTTTGACTTCTTTAGGTTTTTTGTAATAGTGAGATCTGCGAGAACTCTTACCCATATCTTACCATTTCTTTGGAATTGTCAGCTCTTAAATTTTTTGAGTTAGAGTTAGAATTGAATATTTGTTTAAAATTTTATTTTGTTGAATTATTTTCTTATGTTTTTTTGTTATATTGTTGAGTATGTGAGTCAGAATTCTTGAATGAATGACAAACCAAGGTAAATTGAGCTGTCATTAGCCGGATCTAAATTTCGCAAAACGATTCAAGAGGTGTGATGACATCTCTTTGGTAAGTACGAAAAGCAATGAACGAGAAATTTTCAACAACAATCAACTAAAATAGTTAAGGATATAAGCGAGATCAAAGCAAACTCGTTTTCTTGTATAAGTTAAGTCCAGGTAATCAACAGAAATTTCATAGCTTTACATCAACCAAACGTATATAAATAAAGTCATGGATCACCTGTTGAAATATATATAAAAAAAGTTCAATTCTCTTCTATCACTTTTTACTTCAAGAACTTCTGTGTTCACATGCCTCCAAATCATGTCACCTTCTTGCAAACTATTTCATGCCTTGATGTGGAAGTATTTCTTCTGCAAGAATGCAACGAATATTTGTCAGTGCAGCCCTAATAATACTCTAAGAACTCACACAAACAAAGTTTTGAAAAATATTACTACTTTCCAACTCTCACACACTTTCATTCATAAAACAAACTTACATTAAATAGAAAATAAAATAACTCTTGCAAAAACGAAAACTACTAATATACTAACCAACTACTTTGATTCATTAAATCAAACTAATAAAACATGTGACTAAAATAAACTACCAGTAACTTGACCCATCTAAACAAACTCATGAACTTAGCTCCATGACCCGCTTTGACCCAACAAGATTAAACCTACAATATCACCCCGCAAGATTTTCATTCTCTACGAGTGATATGGATGCTCTAATTCGAAAAACAGTTTTTTAAAAGCATCAAACATGTAAACATTTAAGGGGGTAGATTTTTAAAATATAATCCAATAACTATTTTGATATTTTCTTCGTTGAAACTGTCCACTTACATTAATTTCCATTATTATCATTAGTTCAACACACCTAACACGTTATCCTAAATAATTTATGTGTCCTAGAGGAAGACAAGTGTACTCACTTCACATTGAGGTTCAAGGATTAGGTGATAACATTGGAAATTTAGACTGTATTATTCCCACAAAGTCAGTCAACTATTCCTTTTCTTCATCTGCAAATTATCATCCTATGCAATGGCTGTTGCTGAAATCTTTCTCACCCCATTCATCACTGTTCTATTTGATAAATTAACCTCTACTGACCTCATCAGTCTAGCTAGATCTGCTAGAATCTATGATCACATCAGCAGATGGAACAAAACCTTGTCCCATATCCAATCAGTGCTTGCTGATGCAGGCCAGAAGCAGATAAGAGATAGTGCCGTTCGCTTGTGGCTGCATGATCTCCAGAATCTGGCTTACGACATAGACGATGTACTCGACGATTTAGCCACAGAAGCTATGCGGCGCAAGTTCAATCAAGAATCTAATGACAGTAAGGTATTGAAGATCATCCCAACGTGTTGCACTGATTTCACTCCTCGTAATATCATGTATGGTCGTAAGATGAGTTGTAAGCTAGATGAGATTACAAACAGATTGCATAATCTTGTTGAGCAGAAGAATATTTTGGGTTTGAATGATAATGTTGAATGGTTAGTTAGAAAAAGTAGAAGACTAGAGGAAACTTCATTGGTTGATGAGTCTAGAATTGTGGGTCGTGATTCGGATAAACAGGTGTTGCTTGCGATGTTGTTGGGGGATGGAACATGTAATCAAAACTATAGCGTGTTATCGATCGTTGGTCTTGGAGGGATTGGGAAAACAACCCTTGCACAAGTTTTGTACAACGAAAAAAAAGTGAAGGATCACTTTGAACTAATGGCGTGGGTTTGTGTATCTGATGAGTTTGATGTCTTTAATATCAGCAACGCGGTTTATCAAGCTATAGATGGGCACAACCGAAAATTTGCTAATCTAAATCTTTTACAAGAGGCACTCAAAGAAAAACTCACAGAAAAAAGATTTCTAATTGTTCTAGATGACGTGTGGAGCGATAACTACAAGGAGTGGCAACTTCTACAACGCCCTTTTGTTGTAGGGGTGACCGGAAGTAAAATTATAGTTACCACTCGAAAGACATCAGTTGCATCCATGATGGACCCTGTTCATGCTTACAATCTAGATGTTTTGTCAAATGATGAAGCTCTATCTTTGTTTGCTCAGCATGCACTGGGTGAACAAAATTTCAAGAAACATCCATCTCTTAAGTTGTTTGGTGAAGGTATCGTGAAGAAATGTGATGGATTGCCTTTGGCTTTGATAATGCTAGGAAGGGTGTTGAGAACAAAACCAAACGATGAAGATTGGGCGGAGCTGTTGAACAGTGAGATATGGAATTTACAAACTGAAAATGAGATTCTTCCATCTCTAAAACTAAGCTATAATGATCTCCCTTCACATTTGAAACAAATGTTCACGTATTGCTCCTTGTTTAGCAAGGACTATGTGTTTGACAGAGATGAACTCGTTTTACTATGGATGGCGGAGGGGTTTTTACCCGAGGGAAATGGGAAAAAATCGATGGAGCATTTGGGTGGTGAGTATTTTGAAGAGTTGAAGTCTAGATGCTTTTTTCAGCAATCACCTACTGAGAAATCGCGATATAAGATGCATGACCTTATAAATGACTTGGCTACAAGTGTTGCACAAGATTTTTTCTTTCGGTTGGATGATAAGATGGAAGTTTACGATAGGAATGAAGCTTTTGAGAAAGCTCGATACCTTTCACTCTTTCATGAAGGATATGGACTTAACAGAAAGTTCATGGAATTCAAAAGGGCTAGACGTGTACGAACTTTTTTATTAATGCCTGCAGTTGGTGCAAGTAGTTTGCCATACCTATTTGTATCAACTAAGATGGTTGTTGATTTACTTCCCCAGGTAAAATTCATAAGGTTATTAAGCTTAACAAATTGTTCGGTAACAGAGATACCACAATCCATCGGTAGACTCAAGCATATACGATACCTCAATTTTTCTGGAACAAACATCACATGTTTACCCGAACAAGTTAGTGAACTTTATAATCTCCAAAGCTTGTTGATTTCTGATTGTTGTTTGTTATCTAGCTTGCCAAAAAGCTTTGTTAAACTAGTAAACCTAAGGCATTTGAACATTAACAACACTCCTTTGTTGAAAAAGATACCCAAGGGGATTGGCAGGTTAACATGTCTACAAACTCTATCTAAAGTCATTATCGATGGAGCAAATGGGTTCAATATAACTGAGCTTAAGGGCCTTTTACATCTTCGAGGTCAACTTTCCATCAAAGGGCTCCACAAAGTGATAAATGCAGTACATGCAAGGGAGGCCAACTTATGCCAAAAGACGGATCTTGAGGATTTGGAAATGGAATGGAGTGATGTTTGTGTTCATTCCAGAAATGAATTGACAGAATATGAAGTACTTGAAGCACTAAGACCACATCATAGATTGAGATATCTGAAGATATGTTTTTACAAAGGAACCAAGTTTCCCAATTGGGTTGGGGATCCCTCATTTCTTCTGTTAACACAACTCACATTACAAGGTTGTATTAGTAGTACCTCTTTACCAACACTTGGACATCTAAGTTCACTTCAAAAGTTATTTGTCAGAAGCATGAATGGGGTGAAGACTTTAGGTTGGGAGTTCCTAGGGACTATTAATTCTTACAATAGTGTTGCATTTCCGTCACTTGAAATTTTGGAGTTTGATGATATGCAAGGTTGGGAGTTATGGTCAACTAGTTATGATGACCAAAATAAATTTGTTAGATCATTTCCTTGCCTTCGTGAGGTTTCTCTTGTGAATTGTCCAAAACTAGCCATAATTTCAATTGGATTAATACCTTCACTACGAGTTTTAAACATACAAGGATGTTGTGAAGAGGTGTTTAGTAGCATGGTTTGCTTGTCCTCATCAATTCTTAGCTTGACAATGGGTTATATTAGTGGACTTATAAGCTTACATGAAGAGGTTCTAAGACACCTTGGTGAAATCGAATATCTATGCATTAGATGGTGTGACGAGTTGAAATACTTGTTGTCAGGAACACAAGATTGTAACATTCTTGTGAGTTTGCGGATTTTAAGACTAGAATACTGTGAAAATCTGGTATCATTGGGAAATGAATACGTTAACTTGGAATCGGTTAGAGAAGTCATTCTGCGTAGCTGTCAGAGACTTGAGGGTTATGATTGCCCAAAAAGTATTGAGAAGTTGGTGATTTTCGATTGTCCATCTATTACTTCCTTGACGTTCCCAACAGTCAGTGCACTCCCATCCTCCATGAAGATTCTTGACATTTGCGGTTGTGATAATCTAAAGGAGGGTTGGCTTCTCCATAACTTCTTGTCAACACTTTACATTTGTAGATTACCGAATCTGAGCACATTACCTGAAGGATCATTTGTTCATCTCACATATTTGAGTATTTCAAATTGTGACATTGTAGAATCCATTCACGAGGAAGCCTTTAGTTGTTTTCCACTTCTTCGCATTAGATATCTTGTTATCAATGATTGCAAGAATCTAAAGTCGTTTCCTTATGATCAATTGCGAAGTGTCACATCTTTGGAAGTGCTGTCCATAAAAAATTGTCCAAGTTTAGACAGCTCATTTCCTTGTGGTTTGTGGCCTCCGAATTTAACTTCACTGAGAATAGGAGGATTGAAGAAGCCAATGTCAAAGTGGGGCCTTCAAAATTTCCCAACATCACTTGTTAGATTACATTTACATGGCGAAAATTCAGGAGTGGTTTCATTTATGTCATCGTCTTTTATTCTTCCACCATCTCTAGCTTTTCTACATATCCATGGTTTTATGGACTTAGAATCCATTTCAGAGGGCCTACAACACCTCACTTGCATTAAAGAACTTCATATTGGGTCATGCCCGAAGCTTAGAGATTTGCCTGAGATGTTGCTTCCGTTGTTGTCATGTTTGAGTGTGAAGCATTGCTGGAAGTTGCAAAAAAAGTGCAGTAAGAAAGGAAACTACTATAATATCATCTCACAAATCCCTTTCCTCGATGTATGATTTGTAAGATTTCCATTCCATCAGGTTCGTGTTGACTGAAGATCAAAGATAAAAATAAATATTTTTGTTGATATAGAATCTATTTTGGTAATTTTGGGAGCAGAGTTTTACATCAAGTTTTTTTATAGCATTCTTTTCATTTATACTGTTTGTAAGAGCTTGTACTGCTTCTAATGAATTGAACCTCTAAACGCATAGAACCATCAAGGGGTTTAGTACATTATAACATCACTGTTTAGCATTTTTTATACAAGACCTCCTTAGTGCATTTGAACTTATAGAATTTAATTAATAGTGTAATAACTAAGAATTTTTTTAGTTACTAATTGTAACATATGAATTTATTGTTTAATTGGACTCTTGGATATTACGATCCTTTATAGAGACAAAAAATAGAGAGGGGATTAACTGAATAAATCAAATGATTTAAATAATACAATAAAAAATTTATGCATAAAGATACTTTAGAAGGCTCAAAATCAATAGTAGTACAGGAAAGTAGATGTGAGTGACTTGTTTTATTGAAGAAATACAAGTGTTGATGACAAGGATAACTTTCAACTTTCTGAAAAACATGAGTGAGGTTTTGATGTACTTTAAACTGCAATAAATATCCTCCTGATGAGGTGAAAAGTACGACATAATGCAAACTAAATACTTTTTTCCAAAAATGGAGGTGTATGAACATTGAGGATGATGTGGAATATGAGAAGATGGTGACGCGTCGTGCCCAAATATCAAGCAAGAATAAAACTTAAACAGGTTCAAACAGTTTCTTAGAGTTTTCGGGGTTTGAATAAACCTCTAATTGAAATCATGTGCTACATTTGATGAACTAGCATAGATTTAGCGTGTGTGAGGTTAGTATTATAATCCATTGGAGATCAGAATGATTCTATTAGATAAGGATAATAAACTGATATGGATGCACTAGATATGTAAATTGTTGCAAGAAGTTTGAGCTGGATGATCTTAAAAAACAGCTAGAACAAGTTGCAGGGATTTATGTTTGAAATAGGTAATGGAATTAACAAAATACTTTCTTTAGTGATATAACATAAACTGATTACACAATAGACTCGTATATATACATATTGGATAGTTACATCCAACTATTGCCCACTTGAAGTGGCGGTTGGATTATTAAGTACTTTGACCCAAAAGGCCATAACACACTTTAACTATTTTGACCCATTTAAACTAACTTAATTTTAATGGACTTAATGGTGTAACTTCTGTGACATTTAATGAACTTATAGTATATATAGATGTGTGTGAGTAAATAAGTCAAGATATAATTCATCTTCTAATTCGCAATAGGATTTTATAGTCGATGGATATGGATTTTAAACTAAGCTATAGCCAAGAATGGTGGGACTAATCTGTATGCATCTTTTGTGTATATGCTTAATTTGAAATAGGACCTCAAAGACGATTAGGGGAAAATTCAATTCGACATTATACTTTTATAATAAATAGACATCAGATGCTGTTGGAAGATTTTAGTGTGATATTAAATCCAAATGAACGGTCACAAATGATATAATTCTTTGAATGTTTTAGGAAGCTTGAAACCTCAAAGTTTCTAGGTCCAACTTGTTTTTCATGAAACAGGCATGATCTCAACCGCATAAAAGTAGTGCGGAGAACTAGTTAGAATTGTGCTTGCCATCCAATTAATGATGTGGATGATCCATCAAATAAAAAAGGTTAGTGATCTAGGAATGTCTAGTATAAAGTTTAGTTGGAACTAAATCTCTAGGAAAAGTTGATGGGTTGATAACAAAGCTAGATAGAGTTATGGAAAATCAAAGTTTTCTCAATAATGTTCTAATTATGTTCTTTAACCTTTTTTTATAAACTTGATCAAAGCCTTGTTTTAGTAACTTTTCTAGAAATTGTAAACCAAATCTGAAGGCATTTATTTTTACTAACTTTTGACAAATAAAGCTAAACTTTTTCCTATTATTAAACAAGTTCACCGTATAACTATTATGCTTGAAACGAATAGTGATAAGCTTGAGCCTAATAGTACTTACAATAGCCTCAATTAGCTGCTAACAAGATCTCTTCTGTTTATTGAATAACCTTGAATTTGTTCCTTTTAAATAAAATATGAAGAAGCAGGTAAAAGTAGTTTTGCAATAACATATTTCGCATCCTTCCTCGTTGCAAATGATCTATATATCGAAATAATATCATCCCAAGATATTGAAAAATAATCCAGTCTAGCATAATCACATACACCTTTTCACACTTGAAAAGCAAAAGGACATTGGAAAAACAGGTGTACATGCAAATCCGGCTGCACCTCACATAAAGGACATACTGGTTTAGAGTGTCTTGAATCTTCCAAGAACGCATCGTATCTTGAGTTTTCAGCTTTCTCTTTACAATCAGCCACAACAAAAACACATGCTTTGGAATGCAATTCGAAAACCAAATAAAATTATACTAGTTAACAACATGCTCTTTATATCAAATCGCCAGCCAAACCTCCTTAACGAAAAAAGACACAATATTTCCACCCTGAACTTTTAAACAAGCTTCATCCATTTTATGAGGATGAATCAAAGGAACCTGAATGTTTTGAATTAACCTAGTCCAGTCATTCGGCCATTTCCACAAACCCTCATCAAACAAATCGGACACTTTAGTAGACAACAAAAAACCCTCCCTATGTATCATCCTGTAAGAAATCGTGTCAATCAAGGGACTTTGGTTACACCAATTATCAAACTAGACATAAGTATTATTACCATTACAAACACAAGACCATAAGAAAGGTCTCACAATAGGACGAATTTGCAGGATCTTCCTCCAACTCCATGTCATGCTAACTCGGTCCCAGATTTCCCAGAAATTCGTATCTCTAAGCTTATACATACGAGTCCATTTCACCCATAATGACTCGTTATTACTTAACAACTTCAAAATATGAATGGATAGCAAAGCGATATTAAAATCAAACATCCTCCTAATATTGAGACCCCCTTCAGATTTAGGAAGGCATACAATATCCCATGCCACCTTTGCTTTCCCTCTACTCATACTCCCTTGAGACCATAAAAAGCTCCTCATGATTTGTTCTATTTCATAAATTAATCTAGCCGGTAACATGAACGTCATACCCCAATGCATAGAAGACAAAATTGACTGAATTAATTGAAGTCTTCCTACAAAAGAAAGACTTTTATTTTTTCAATCCGAAATACGCCCTCGAACCCTATCCATCAACTCTTGGCAATCCTTATAATAAAGCCTTTTCGATACCAATGGAACACCAAGATACTTAACTCACAGTTTGCCTTCTTCAAACGGAAGAATATTTAAGATATCTAAGTTTGAATAATTCAATACATTGCAAAAGACAGCAGTATTATTCGGTAAACTTGGTGTTAAACCGGACACTTCTTTGAACTCCAAACCTTCCATAATAACTTTTGTTGAATGAGAATCCGCATGAAGAAAGATAAAAAGATCATCAACAAAGTACAAATTAATAATATCCAGAGAATCACATTTGGGGTGATAAACAAAATCATCCGACCTGCGAACTTTACGCTTCAAAATCAGAGTCAAGACTTCCATAAAAAGCGTAAACAAATATGGAGAGAGTGGATCACCTTGTCTCAAACCTCTCTTTCCATCAAAGAAACCATGAAGAGAACCACTAATAGATATAGATAACGAAGCTAGATGTGGCCACACATGTCATAATCCAATGCACCATTTTGGGATGAAAACCAAATTCTTTCAAAATCCTCTTCAAAAACGACCAATCCACCGTATCATACGCCTTCTGGATATCAGCCTTCAAAGTATAATGCAGATACCTCTATCCAAGTGATAATTATGCATCAACTCTTGAGCTAATAACACATTATTCGAAATACTCCTTTTCGGGATAAAAGCTGAATGATTGACATCAACTAGATAACCTAACGAATCCTTTATTCTATTTGCAATAATCTTGGTAATGCACTTAAATATAACATTGCATAAAGAAATAGGACGAAAATCCTTGGCTCTTCTATCATTCGAAACCTTAGGCAATAATGCAATAATAGTATGAATCACCTCTTTAAGCAATCTCCCATAAACAAAGAAATCCTGGATCGCCAAAATCACCAAAGGCCTAACCGTATCCCATGAATGTTTGAAAAAAGCTGCGGAAAAACCATGCAGACCCGGGGATTTTTCATCCCCTATATCAAATGGCACTCGTAATTTCATCTGAAATCATAGTCCTCACCATATCATTAGCTTGAGCATCTGATAATCTTCTCAGAAACTGATCATATGAATCCATAACCGTAACAGTACCCACACAACCAAGAAACAATTTATAATGATCAACCAAAACCCTAGCGATAGAATTCCCAGACATCATATTACCCGAATCATTCTGAATACAATCTTTTCGATTACTTGATTTTCGAGCTTTTACAACTTTGTGAAAATAAACAGAGTTTGAATCACTAAGCTGAAGCCAATCAATCTTGGCCTTTTGTTTAAGAAACCTTTCCTCATCTAAAATGGCATCACTAAGCGCAATAACTAAGGCCGCTTGATCCTCCCTCACTTGAATATTCAATGGGTCCATATCTAAACATTTTTGAATGTTATCCAACTCGAGCCTCAACTTAATAACTTTATCATGCAGATTTCCTTTGTTAAAGAGAAGTTTCCTTAAGCTTTTTTCAAAGCCTTTAACTTCTTAACGAAAGAAAACATATAAAAGGCGTTAATCTCATTACTCCATACTTCACTAACCACTCGGTTGAAACTAGCATGATGGATTAGAACATTAGAAAATTTGAACGATTTAGGACTATACTTTAGAACTGTAACACTCGGCCCCTCACACCAACAATATTATCCGCTTTGCCCACGAGGAGCTCACGGATTTGCTTTTGGTTGCCTGGGTGAAAACTTGCTCACACCTAAGCATGCTTAACTGTGGAGTTCTCCTCTCATCCACAACCAATACGCCCAAAATGCGTTGTTGATGTTAGAGGCAGGGTGTTATTTATGAACCGGGAATTTCTCCTGTCCACGTCGATGTGGGATTTATATAGGGTGTCACAATAACACCCCCCCGTTTGGACTCATTGTCCTCGATGAGCCCGAGAAGTCACCAAACCCGCTGAGGTATGTCCCACATCCCGAACGGCACAGGATTGGCTCTGATACCATTCTGTGACGCTCGGCCCCTCAAACCAACAATATTGTCCGGTTTGCCATGAGGAACTCACGGATTTGCTTTTGGTTGCCCCGGTGAAAACTTCCCAGGGAGGTCACCTATCCCTAGATTGCTCACACCTAAGCATGCTTAACTGCGGAGTTCTCCTCTGTCACACCCTCAAATTCCACGTGCGGAGTTTTACCACGAGGCGAGTGAACAAACCAGGATCACAATTACTAGTTACTAAAGGAACATTATGCATCTTAACGCAAACTGGAACTCTTTTAGTCTCACTCTTACATAAAACCGATGAAGGGCTCAAAATATTCAAAAACAATGGCATAGATCTAATGATCCAAGGACCATTTTCCATAACATTATTCATCACGGAGTTGTATTCAAACTTAAAAAAGAAAATCCTAGCATCATTCATCATAACACACTACACACCATACTTAGCCCAAGCATTTTTTACGTACAATTCAACAATAGGAAACGGATGTCTCTTACCAAAAAATAACCATACCATTAACTTCCAGAACTAAAGCCTTTGGAATAACAACATCCACACCCCAACTGTCATGTCAACTTTCAAACTTCTGAAATTTACCTTCTTCACTGTCTTCCCTAGTTGTACATCCCTGCATATGTTGAGTTATTCTGTGATCCAGTACTAACCTCAGGCTTCAAAACATTCACTCTTTCTCCCTCAATGGTTTCCCCTTTCTTCACGTAACTAGCCTCCCCATCCGAATTAATAACAACATCAAAAAGTTATTGGAAAGACTTAGCAACCTCTTTTGGAACTATAGGCTGTAACACCCGGAAATTTATTATTTTGAAGCCGGTGAAGAAAGAAAAGAAATAAAGTCCAAAGTCGAGGGACCAAACTCGCCAACGAAGAAAAGTCGGGTAATGTGGTGATATGTGTAGGGAGAGGGCAGCCCACTCTCCCTACACTTCACATAATTTCAGCTCACAAAGAGGAGAAGAGAGAAAGGAGGAGAAAAAGGAGAAAAGTGGTGTTTCGGGTGATTCGGGTGCCCAAATCCGTCGAGTAGCAAGCCAAATCGAAGCTCTTGTCTTTGTGCTCGATTGTGTGAGTTCTAGGACCCCACTTTTACTTGTTTTCAACTGATTTTGGGGCTGGAAAGTGTTCAAAACCCGTTTTTATGTGTGTGTGTGTTTGACCCATTTGGGTGTGAAGTGTAAGATGTGTTTAGAGTATGATTTCGGGCTTGTGTGTGCTTGTATGGTGTTATGGTATGCATTCCTAAGGTCCAGGAGGGTTAGTTTAGGCTTAGAATGGGTTTGGATGAGCTTGGAGGCCGAAAATGGCAGATTGGGTTCGGGATGAACTCCATTCTGCATCAGCTAGGGCTAGGCGACCGAATGAAGGCCATACGGCCGAATGAGGGCGATTGAAGGCCATTCGCACGATTGGGATTCAGTCGCACGACTGAGAGTCCAGTCGCATGAGGGTTGAACGACTGAGGGTTCAGTCGCATAGATGCTTAGTCGCATGAGTCCATTCGCATGAGGTTAGTCGCATAGGTGCCCATTCGCAGTAATCCCATTCGCACGAGGTCCATACGCACGATTGGATGTTCATTCGCATAGATGACCATCCGCATGGGTCCAGTCGCATGAAGTTCAGTCGCATGGAGGCCATGCGACTGAAGGGTGTCCATACGCCCGAATAGGGCTGTTGCACTCGAATGAATGTGTAGTGTGACATTTGGCCTTCGGGGAAAGGTGCAGATGTAAGTTTGGACGTAAGGTAAACCGTAAGAGCATGTAAGAGAATGGTTATGGCCTTAGAGTGCATATAGGGCATGATGATGATGATGTTGCATGTTTATGCATATTATGTATGTATGATGTTGCCCTGTATGATGTTGATGAATGTGTATGATATGTTCCTTATTATGATGTATGATTACCTTTCCTATGGCTTTACGTATTATGACGAACGAAATGAAGTATTATGTAACGTAAAGTGGAAAGAAATGACATGTCTTGCATGCATCGGATAACGGGTCCTTCTTTGTGATTGACCATTATGTGAAACCTCTACCGCTTACCTTTAGTACTGTGGCATACGTTTAGCTGTTCATTTATTGACTTCGGCCCAGTGGCTATGACTGGTCAGTTATCATTAGTACTGTGGCATACGTTTAGCTGTTCATTTATTGACTTCGGCCCAGTAGCTAAGACTGATCGGTTAACCCCAGTACCGTGGCATACGTTTAGCTGTTCATTTATTGACTTCGGCCCGGTAGCTGAGACTAATTGGGGTGTAGCATATGGTATTGGTATGGATGATGTCCGATGCGCAAGTAAGTTAAAAGGAACGAATGAACGAATGAATGAATGAAGAAGATAATAATGATATTACCTATGCGTACGTATGATGTGTGATCACGTTAAAGTAACGAATGGTTTTATATGAAAGTAAAGTATGTTTTATTATTAAAACTAGAACTCACTCAGCAACGCTGACTTTTATTGCATTTTCCAGTTGGCAGGTAAATGATTGCTGAGGATGGCACGGCGAAGCTACTCAGCTCTTTTGGGATGGCATCCAATTATATAGCTTTTGTGATGTAATGCAAACATGAATTTTGTAACCGGATAATGATGTATTATTTGGCAAAAGTATTTATAATGAAATGTGATGTCATTTTTGAATGTTTCCGCTGCAATGTATTCCTAATGTAACTGAAATTATATGTTTTATGAGCGATGAATGACCAACTGTAGGCGTCCCGGGAACGGGGCCTTACATAGGCTCCTCCAACAAAGAAAAGTTTGATGGAACGGATTATGGATCTTTAGATTCCTCCGACAAAAAGAACTTTGAAGAATCCGATTTGGAGTTCTTCAAAATTCCACGCACAGGAAACATTGTTCCATCAATGCTTTTCACTTTATTTGTAAGGCCTTGATGCCCTACTTTACCCAAATCTTTCTTCTTCATAATCAAACTTCAGCCACAAGCAAAAAATATTTCCCAATTATAACCACTATTTTAATTAACATAATGATAAAAACCAAAAGGATTGGATAAACATATTTTCAAAGCAAAACATAGCAGTTACTAAAATAAACTACCCATTACGAAAAATATGGTAGGAAATTAGATAATTAGAAGAGTAAATTACAGTTTTGGCCCCCTTGCTTTGGCCATTTTAACCCTTTTGGACTAAAACAAATCGTTTGACATATTAGACCCTAAGGTTTCATATTATAAAATTTTTGACCTCTAACTACTAATGGGATGTTTGAGAATTTCTGAATGATAAAGTGATGAACCAATAAGAGGTCTAAATCATTAAAAGCTAAACCATTAAAAGGTGTGAACCATTAAGAGCTAGTATATCGCTTGACAATTCAAAAGCAAATGTCTTACCAATTCAGATAAGAGCTCTTTACCATTCAAACTCAGTATAATGCAAACCCATTCAGAGACAAATGTCTGAACCATTCAGACATTTTGCTTGCGAAACAAACAGTCTGAACCATTAAGTGATAAACCATTCAAACATCTGAACCATTAAAAGCCGGAAACAAACATCCCTTAGGGTATTTTGATCTTTTTTTGAATATATAATTAAAAATATACAATTTCAAACGTGTTTTTATAAACAAATAAGACTTCTTTAAATCTTTTGTGTTTTTATAAATGTCTTTTCTAAAATTTATCTGTTTTCCAAAAAAAAATATCTTTCAACTAGTTCAAAATCTTTTTATTCATAATACAATACAAGTTAAAATTTTTTTTGTCATTTTGGTTTTTTTCCTTTATTATTATTATTATTATTATTATTATTATTATTATTATTATTATTATTATTATTATTATTATTATTATTATTATTATTATTATTATTATTATTATTATTATTATTATTATTATTATTATTTAACAAAACAAGTGTTAAATATATAAAAATAAATACTTCTTTTTTAAAGATTTTGTTTTTTATAAACTTCTTTTTCAAAATCATTTGTTAGAAATCTTTTGTTTAATTATGTAGTACAAGTTATAAAATATTAAAATCTTTTGGTCCTTTTTATAATGTTCTTTTATTATACAATAAAAGTTAGAAAATTTTAAAAATTTTAACTTGATAAAATATTAGCAATTTAAACAAGTGAGATTCATAGTCATTGCAAAAATAACTAGTAGACATATAGTCGTTGCAAATATATAAATTATTCTATAATTTACTTGTAGTCATTAAAAAATACCAGAAGGGTCTCCGCGCAATGCGGCGGGATGACATTTTACATTTAACACGTGCATTTAATATTTTGTTATTCTTGTAGTAGCTCGTTTTACAAAAGTTTATTATGTTTTTTCTAATCTGAAATTTAAAACACTAAATAAATGAGTTTTGCATAACGACTTGTATATAAACATTAACTTATTATATCTCACAAAATACAGATTGTTTCAGCAAAAAAATTACACCAAAACGTTTAAAAAAACATGTTAAGTTGTAGTCTCAAAACTTTTTTAAATGTGATAGATTAAAAGATATAGCTGAAATCTTAAAACATATTAATTTTTTTTGGTTTATAGGTAGATAAAATTTTATACAAGTGTTAGTAAGTGTAAGATTATTATGTAACTAATTATAAAGGGTAATGTGTAAATAATGTTATAAGTACTATTTTACCCTCAAAAGTGGTTGTATCTTATGCATTGAATATAATAAGTGTTTTTAATTTTATGGTATCTTAAAATATCCCTCTCATATACTTTATATATAGTATAGATAAGTTCCAAAAACAAAAAAAATTAAAAATCCAAGGGATTAAAATTTGACTAATTTTAAGCAAACAAATGATGTTAAAAAACAAACATTTAATGAAAACATTTATAAAAAAGAAAGGTTAAAAAATGGTTAAGATATAAATGGTTCTAAAAAATTAACTATTTTAATAGACAAAAGTTTTAAAAGATAAACAAATTTTAAACAAAGGTTTAAACAAATGAACGATGTAATGAAATGAATGATTTTTGAAAAACAAATGATTTAAAAAAATTGAAAAGTTGCTTATAAAAAAAGCTTTAGAAAAGATGTTTTTTTATATTTAAAACCTATTTATTAAATAATAATTATAAAGGTAAAGAAGAAAAACCCAAATAACAAAAATTTTGGTAATTTGAGTAATTACATAAATACACCACTAATCATTATAAGAACTTTGTAATTCAAATAAATAGACCCTGAGGTGTAAATGGTCCAAATACCCTTACTTACCATAATAAATTAACAAAGTTAGTCTTAGGGTTCAAAGAACTTTGTTCTCATACGTCAAAAGATTTTTTATTTGCGCTAAAAGGGTTTGTCTGTCTAAAACAAAGGGGCCAAAATAGTAGTGTATTCTAATCAGAAAAATGGAATTAAAAATGGGTCATACCCACTCATCAGCTCAAACGTGTGTCACCCCTTTTGGTTCGTTTGCACGAATGGACCTTTCATGAGTTCGTATCATTACTTCCCGCCCGGTAAAAAAGACTTTATCCTCAAGTCGAAAAAAAAGAAATTGTCGCTGAATAAGGTCATACATGTCCTACATGGCCTCTTGAATTTGGAAAAAAGAGGAATTTCGAATTAGGATAAAGCAATACAAGTAATACTTTGAAAATGTTTTTTGAGTTTAAAACTAAATGTATAAACAAAGAATAAAAAACTAGGTAGGGTTATGTTAAAAAATTTATTTAATCTAGAAAGCTTAACAAGGATTGCGCTTGTCATGTCCTTCTATTGTTTTCTAAGGGGATGACATTTTAGTAATTGTGTCAAATAACTCAGTTTATTGTGTCTAATATGTTTATTGTATGAAATAATAGTTTATTTTATTAAATATTTTTCATCATTTGTTATATGTATTCATTACTGTGTTTACATTTGATATCATTTGTATTTTTTTTGTCATTGTTTTACAGATTATACAAGCTTGTTATCTATTATTGTGTTTTACAATTAGACAGCTACAAGTACATAAATGATATTATTTCATCAATATATTTTTTAAGACTCATAGTGTTTAAGATGATATAATATTGTAACACTCCGGAAAATCAAAACAAGTCATTCAATAATAAAGGGCTTGATTAAGGGATATTTAATAAAAATAAAGGAAGGAAATGGGTCATGGGCCAAATTATCCTTATGGGCAAGGAGATTTAAGTGGGTAAAGGCCCATAATCATCCACTTAAACCACCTAACCAGCCATCATCTTCTCCATTTTCAACCCTAGCCACCAACTTCTAGAGAGAGAGAGAGAGAGAGAGTAGAGAGAGAAAGTGAAGAAAACTCAAGATTTGGAGCTTCATCGTTTAAGGGATTGAAGATCTGAGGGTTAGAGCATCAAACCACAAGAAAGGAGCAAGAAATCCAGGTAAGAATCAGCCTCTAAATGCCTCTTTACATCAAACCCGAATTCTAGGGTTTTGGGTTTTGAAAAGTTGCAAAGAATCATATAAAGGTCACATTTTTATGTATGAAATCATGTAAAAAGTTTAGATATAGCTTCATGGATGAAAAACTAAGGATTTGTACCTAAAAAGTTGCGATTTTGGGTTAAAAATGGGCTGGTTCGTCATTTTGATACGTTCTGCGAAATTGTCTCTTCATCTTGCAAAACTGTGAGTTCATACTGTGAAACTATGAGTTCTCCTTGTAGGTAATTTCGCAGTCATGGAATTCCGACAAAAGTTGGGCGAAACTGCCATGCGAAACTGGCAGCGAAACAGCCATGCGAAACTGGCGGCGAAACAGCCATGCGAAACTGTCAGCGAAACTAGCAGCGAAACTGCGTGCGAAACTACTGCCGAAACTAGGTAGAAAATAACCCATTTGAGTGTTAACTTATATGCAGGCCGTGTACCATGATCCTAGCTTAGAAAGCTTAGACTAGAAGCTACTCACTGTAACCAGGTGAGTTTTAGATCCCCTTATTTACAAGTTTTTCTATGTTTTGGGGCTGTTATGCATACTAAATATACGTTTTTAATGGCAAAGATATCAAGAGGTTTTAACAGAAAATAGAATTTTCTATAGCAAATTATGCTATATAAATGCCCGGCCCCAGCTAGGGGCGTTGCCCCCTGGACCCCACTAGGGGCTGCTGCCCCTAGAACCCCGCTATCAGGGGCTGCCGCCCCCGAACCCCCGCTGTCCCGCGGAGGGTTGGATATATTTTTATGGTGAATTATATTTGGTATGTTGTGTACTTAATAAGTAAAGTATTGTATATTAAAGTGGATGATAATATTAATGAAAAGTGAAACTTAACGAATGTTACCCGGGCCCGTATGATGATGAAAAGTCTTGCAAGCACTATGATGGACTTCACTTATGTGGGTCTGATGTATGATGATGGATCCGTATTCATGAGCAGGCTATGTGCCTTGCAGTGTGGATCAACTGTCGGGGATTAGAAACCACGTTTATGTGTACCGACAGGGATCGACAGTCGTTGTGGATCACCAGGGATATCTTGCTGTGTGCAATCTCGTTTATGATGAAGTGAAAGATAATTAAAGAATGAAAGATAATGAACATGCTTATTAAGACACAAGAAATGTTATGTATTATGATGTACGTGTGTCATTATAAGATAGATACAATTTATATTTTCTTATATTACTTAGAACTAAAACTCACTCAGCAAAGCTGACATTTATGCATAATAGTTGGCAGGTGAAAGATGACGCTGGGGATGACACAAAGTTGGAAGCTACTTGTCGTGCAATGAATGGCATCCATGTTTATGAAATCGTTTAATTTAATTTAATACAAAGTACACTGTTTTTATTCCATTGTCGAGACAAATGTATGAGTACAATATGATCTACAAGTTTTAAATGAATGTTTATTTAATTCTGCTACAATGTTTTGTTTATAAAGTGATTTTATGCTATGATTAACCAACTATGAGGCTTCCCGGGAACGAGGCCTTACAAGCTGGTATCAGAGCCAAAGTTTAAAAGAATTGGGTAAGTTGTTTTCAAAACCTAAACTTAAACTAAAACGGGACCGAATGAAGGATGCCAACCCAAGTTGCTACGTGCCATAAGGTAAAAGTTTTCAAGTAAAACCAGGAATTTGTGTGTGTGCTAATTGTTTTATGTGCTTGTAGATTTGAATACTGATATGTGTTAGGATAGTGATTGCTTGGGACAGGAAGGTAAGGTATGTAGTTTATTACACTTTGCCACTGTAATTAAGGACTTGCCGTACTTATAATTACCTGAGCAATTATCTTGAATAACCATTTTGGTGTTTGAATCTTATAGAAATTAGTTATGGCGGGTAGGAAATCTGGGAGATCTACGCGTGGTGGTGCTCGTGGCGGTCGTGCTACTGCTACACCCCATGTCACCAGGAGCAAAGCTAAAGTTCCTGAGGTGACTGAGCTGCATAGTCACCATGAGGGTGAAGCGACAGCTACCATGAAGTCCACTTTTAAGGAGGCCATTGCGGATGAGGTCTACAATGTGATGCAGAACGTCTTGCCCTAAGTGGTGACCAAGGTGATCAAGGTAGTGAAGGAAGGAGAAAAGACTGATGAGAAGGGAAGGAGGGCAGACAAGGAAGCTGAGAAATCAACTGAGGACTCTAAAAAGGGACCCTCCTCTCCTAGGGTGGTGTTTCACAATGATGACAGTGAGGATGAAGATTTGAAGGAGACCGCTAAAGGGTGCAAATATGGGGCATTCCAAAGATGCAAACCCCTGACCTTCGATGGCAACAACAATGCTACAACTGCCCATTGATGGGTCCGGGAAATGGAGGCTGTACTGGACATTAGCGAGTGCCGAGAAGATTGGAAAGTAAAGTTCGCCACTCCTTCATTTGTTGACTCAGCGTTATGCTGGTGGGACAACATTGTCCAAGTCAAGGCCAACGAGTGATACCCAAGATGAGGTAGCCTAAGTTAAAGGAGTTAGCGCTGGAGGAGTACAGTCCACATTGGGAGTTGGACAAAATTGAGAGAGAGTTTATGTACTTGGAAGCGGGGAACACGACGCACGAGCAGTACACAACCAAGTTCAATGAATTAGCAGGACTTGTGCCAGAAATGGTGAGCCTAGAGTCCAGAAAGATCCAGCGGTACATGCAAGGTTTGCCGATGGACATCAAGAGGAACATGATTGCGGCCAGACCGGGAACGTTTAGGCCTGTGGTGGATTTAGCCGGGAGATTGTATGATGAGAAAGATCCGGTGCCTGTACAGAAGAAGGTTGAGAAATGGAGTGGGAACAAGAATGGGTATGGGAAGAGGTTCAGAGGTGACAACTTCAGGGTTGAAGAAAAGAGGATGAGAGTTGAGGATCAGTCAGGGAGGCGAGGATATACGGGTGAAAGGAGTGTTTGTAGGAAATGTGGAAGGGGTCATTCAGGGAAGTGTAGAGTTGGGACAGGCAGATGTTTCAAATACGGGGGCGAGGGCCACTATGTCAAGGACTGTAGGGCGGAGAAGCGTTACCAGTGCGGCGAGATGGATCATTTGGGAAGAGACTGTAAGAAAGGAAAATCAGAAGGATCAGGGGCGGCTAAAGCTGGGGATAAAGGAAAGGGAGATGTTCGAAGGCGAAAGCGAGGGCATTCAACATAACTCGTGAGGAGGCCAGGGAAGATCCGGAAGTGGTTTCAGGTATGTTTGTGGTGGACCATGAATATGCTTCTGTGCTCTTTGTTTCTGGTGCTAGTAGGAGTTTTGTGTCTCCCCCCCCCCCGAACCCCCGCTGTCCCGCGGAGGGTCTGATATATTTTTATAGTGAATTATATTTGGTATGTTGTGTACTTAATAAGTAAAGTATTGTATATTAAAGTGGAAGATAATATTAGTGAACGAATGTTACCCGAGCTCCATATGATGATAAAAAGTATTGCAAGCATTATGATGGACTTCACTTATGTGGGTCTGATGTATGATGATGGATCTGTATTCATGAGCAGGCTATGTGCCTTGCAATGTGAATCAACTGTCGGGGGTTAGCTATCGCGTTTATGTGTACCGACAGGGATTGACATTTGTTATCAAATAACAGGGGGCTCTTGCTGTGTACAATCTCGTTTATGATGAAATGAAAGATAATGAAAGAATGAAAGATAATAAACATGCTTATTAAGACGCAAGAAATGTTATGTATTATGATGTACGCGTGGTCATTATAAGATGGATAAAGTTTATATTTTTTTTATATTACTTAAAGGTAGAACTCACTCAGCAAAGCTGACTTTTATGCATAATAGTTGGTAGGTGAAGGATGATGCAGGAGATGGCACAAAGTTGGAAGCTACTTGGCGTGCAATGAATGGCAACCATGTTTATGAAATCGTTTATTTTAATTTAAAACAAAGTACACTATTTTTATTCCATTTGGGAGACAAATGTATGAGTACAATATGATCTACAAGTTTTAAATGAATATTTATTTAATTCCGCTGCAATGTTTTTGTTTATAAAGTGATTTTATGCTATGATTAACCAACTGTGAGGCTTTCCGGGAACGGGGCCTTACAAATATTTTATTTTTTTGTCATTGTTTTTATAAATTTTATAAACTTGTTGTTATTTATTATTATATTTTATAATTATAAGTATACAATAATATTATTTCACCCATGTATTTTTGAAAACTCATTGTGTTCAAAATAATACAATGTATTACATTTGTCATTGTTTTTATAGATTATATAAACTTGGTGTAATCTATTATTGTGTTTTACTATTAAAAGTAAATAATTATGCTATTGTATCAATGTATTTTTCTAAACTCAAAGTGTTTAATATAACACAATTACGATAAAAAACACAATGATTGAGATTGTGTTTAATGTTTTATATTATATTTGTGTTATTTTGTCATTGTTTTTAATGTATTAGATAAATTAGTTGTTAATTTATCATTATGTTTTACATACTACAAATACACAAAAGTGTTATTTCCATTTATATTTACTTAGAATTCATCACTTTAGAAAATACAATAACTAATAAAAATACACAATGAACTGCACTAGAGACATAAGGCAACACCAGTGATTAAGTTGTGTCTCGTAAGAATGCTCTGTAAGTACGTTGAATAATTTTTTCCACATGCACAACAATATACAAATTAAATATATATGATAGAAAATCAATATCCATACCTTTACATGGTTCTTGTAATATCCTATACGTATATGCTAATAAAATAAAATGACCGCAAAACGTTATGTTTTTTTAATCAAGCTAGCATTTCGTCGAGTAAGTGTAAGCATTAATAGCTAGCTAGGCACTGGAGTTGGCTAAGCTAGTACATATGGTAACTAAGTTTAAAATCAAATATATATGGAGAAACTCATTGTGTTAGATGGTGCAAATAAACTGAAGCTACGGACCATTGATCTGGATAGATATGGATTGTAGCGAAATCCACGTTGTTGATGCGGTTGTTTGAAATGAAGTCGGTGCCAACTTCGTAGCCCGGATTGTTTTGCTTCTTATCAGGCATGGACTCCCCATAAAACCCTTCCAGCCCAATTTCAAGAAGATGATTCTTGTCAATGGATTTGATTTCAGCTGCCATTTCGACTATCCATTCCTACAAGAAGAATTGAAGACGTTTTGTTATTACAAGTTCATGCATGCACACGCGGACCAAATATTTTCGAGGTTTGATTTTTTGCATCGGTCTATCTAACGGACCACGAAGACTAAACTATTTCCTTGACCAGGTTATATGTATATTTTTTATGGTGCGTTTCACACACGTATGTGTTAGCGTTTAGCTATTGAACAAGAGTGGTTCACCTGGAGCGGCTTCCCTGACAAAATCGGACTGACAACGAGGTTCATTCATCAGCTCCCAAATGATGAGCATGAATTATATGAGCATAAAAACGTAAAAAAATTTATTATCTTTTTTATATAGTGTTATTGTACTCATCTTGAATATAAAAAATACTTGTTTTTATGGTGTAATTTTAATAAAAAAGTGATTTCGTATATAAAAGTTACGAACGTTTAAAAAATGAAAAAACTTGAAAAAAATCATCAAAAATGGTTATGCCTAAAATACGCATCTAACAAACTTTTACCCACCAATTTGATCTTAACCATTGATTACGAAAATTAATGGTTTATATTACTTCTTACACTTTTTAGATTTAAACTCATTTTACTTGAACCTTTCCCTTTAAAACTTATGTCAAACTTTATATATTTAGTAGTTAAAACATTCAATTAAGATAAATGATATAGTGTAAATCTAGATTATTCCTTTTACTCTTTTTTAAAACAATTGTACAACCTTAATCAGGGTCAGCTATATGTTTTCTAGGTTCGCACCCACGATACTCTCAAGAGAAAACTCACAACTAAAAAAAATTTCTTGCTCAGTCCAGAGCATTTTTACCCTGAGCGAGACTTAAACCCACAACCTTTAATTTGGGAAGCAATAGAGCTACCACTAGACCATAAGACATTGTGCAATAATTATCTCTTATACTACTACATAACTCTTACTAAACCTACATCTACATCATTACTTTACCTAATTACCATCACCTAATCGAGAGTAAGAAAATAAATATAAGCATCTTTCAAAATTTAGTGTGGATTTAAAAATGCATCTTCGAATAATACAAAGATAGAAATACCAAAGTATACATTTGACCAAACATAATTATTAAATAAACATTGACTTTTGTTTTTTTTTAAATTTGGCCAAACCACTGAAACCCCTGCTATAGGCAAGAATTTCACATAATTTCTCGCCCATATGGCGAAAGGATCCCTCACCTACGTGTCTCCCACCTCTTTTACGTGCCTCAAATTTTTTTCTCTTCCTCGCTAATGATGACCGTACACAAAATTTCCGCCAAGTAGGCGACTAGATTAATGAGTATGCGAGTATTCTTTCACCTAATCTCGCTTACCAAGGACATAATAACCCGGGTTTCTAGATGAGGAACACGCTTCCCCATGTGAGGAGAAATGACTTTTCTCTTGCGCGCAACTTCTCTAGGCGATGACACACTAATGTAGTCGATTTCCTAGGTGAGAAACACAACACCCTAGGCGAAGAACATAATACCTAAGGAGGTAAGTAAGATGGACATGTCCCTCGCCGAATTCAATTTTACGCATGTTTCCTAGGCGAGGAACACATTAAGCGAGGCAAGGGATTTTGGTGTGCACCTCTCTAAGTCCATTAAGGGGTGTTTGGTTCACTAATTGTTTTTAAAAGAATAAGAATTGGAAATTGGATTTGAATGTATAGGAAAATCAATTAATGCCAATGAAAATTCATTGTTTGTATATTTATGGAGGGAACTTGAATGTGTAAAAGAGTAAATTACTAAATTACATTTTCTATAAATCTAACCCATTCCCTCTTCCATTTCATTTGCCCCAACCCGCCTCCTTCACATATCCATCTTCATGTTGCTGTATAATCGTAATAAAATTTGATTTAATGGGATTTGATTCATACTCAGAGGTCTTAATTATGCTAGATTCGATCACGTTCCCTCTAACCCCCTCCTTTAAAAATATTACTGCAATCGTAAGCTTCTTGGTTTCACCTCATGATTCTTAACCGGAGGTTTTAATTGGATTTGATTTCACATCGATTTGTGAGGTTTTAAGTTTTATAATGTTCTAATTGAAATGCTTAACCAAAGCTTTTGATTAGCTTTCTTTCATCAATGTTTTTTTTAAATTTTGGTTCATCGATTCCATTTGGTTTTGATTAAAGTTGTTCAACTCATTATCCTTGCATCAGATGATATGATTTTCTATTGAAGGGGATATGTGTTTTTTGATAAATTTTAACATTCCATTGGAATGTTTAAAAATCTTTCAGCAGATGGAAGGAATGTTAAAATCCTTAAGTTGTGGAAAGTTTTCCAATTTCATTTTCGCATGGCAACCGATCAGGATTTTTGTTAGAAAACATTTCAATTCCAATTCCAAGAAATTCTACGAACCAAACGGGACGTTAGAGTTGTGTGTTCCCCGGGTGAAAAACACAATAACCTAGGCTACATCATACTGGTTTTAATCGTATGTAGTTAGTTTAGGCATTAGATTTGTTATATTTACATATAATGTATTGTAATTTTAGGCAGGGTTTTTATTCGGTTAGAATACCGTTAGAAGTATTCTTAAGGTTGCTAAATTGATTTATAACAAACTAAGAAGGCCATCTTGACAAATTACTTTAATTAATACCACATGTTTTGCAAAATGGTTAGAATGTAAATGTGTTAGTAATGATGCATCACTTGTACATTGAGTTTTACAAATGCAAGTACTTATTAAAAATCTAGAAAATGGTATACATTTTCGAATTCATTGACAAAACCTAACCTTTGCGCCACATGAATTTTTTTTAATTACTGGGTTTAGGTTTGGAGATGTTACACGTCAAATAATGTTTGGTAACTACTCATATTTAGTGGATACTGTATTTTAAAAAATTTGAATCATTAAGCATACAATGAAATCATTCAACCATAATATCTACCATCAGAGATAGTTCCAACTTCATTTGAGCATGCTTAGAAATAATATAGAAGTAGTTAATTTTACTAGGACGATCTCCCGATAGACTCTTCTTACGAGAATGTAACACGATATAATGATGATTGTGGTATGGAGGAGGTTACGCCTAACAAAAAAAGACATTATCCACCAAATACTTGTTATTATTTATTACACAATTTGGTATGCTTAATAGATTATACGGATCATTCTTGAGGTTTGCTCAAATTTTACCTTTCTTATGTGGGATTAGAAATTTACAGATTTAGTCCTAATATTTAAAAAAATGTAACACCTTTCATCCCTGGTTTTAACGGCCATTAAAAAATTCCGTTAATTGTGTGTTAAATGACTATTTTACTATCATAGCTTAATAAAAAATAAAAAGGTTTATTAATGTAACTTTGTTAGGACCTGGTATTTGAACGAAATACCTAGTGATTAGCGTGTTAAACCAACTCAAATAGTGCGGAATCCTATTTGATTGGCGATCCAATCAGTGAGAACACACGAAGAATCAATCAAGAATTGAATCCAACGTCAGAAATCGATTAGGAATCGATCTGATGTGTTCTGTGAACTTGGAGAACGATTTGGGAGGCTACTGGACGGCTAGGGTACGTCTGGAATCGTAATGGGATGAATGCTTACGTTTTTCCACGAATTGGGTCTATTTATAGGTTAGTATTGTTCAATCGTGCGACTGGGCCATAAGTATGGTTCAGTCGTGCGATTGAACCATGCGGTTGATTCATCCGCACGACTGAGTGTTCAGTCGTGCGATTGAGTCAATCTTATGTGTCAATCATACTACTGATCCAGTCTCCTGGTTCAGTCGTGCGATTGAGTCAATCGTATGAAGTTATTAATGCGTGTGGTCCATTCGCATGGGCCATTCGCATGAGAACTTCATTAAGTTAAGTTTGAATGTTTTAATTAATATAACATAATGTGCAATCATTCAAACAATCATAAACCCAATCAATTCAATCACGACTCATTAATGAAATATTAAACATCACAAGTAACAAACAATTCATATCATTTCATTAATCAATACACTTACATCATAATCAGACAGACAAGTTCATTACATTACAAATCATGATCTAGGGACATACATGCATCAACAAACTCCCTCTTGGACCTAGATCTATCTAATCTCTTGTCTTCTGCATTACCTCCTTATACTTCTTGTACTTCTCCTCTTTGGTGACTCCTGCGTGAATCTCAAACGCAAAGCAAAGTCGTATAACGTTTTGGAACTGGAGGGCTTGTACAATGTCTTGTGTGTCATAGAACAGTGGCCACTTGTATAATGTATAGACATCATTAGCAGACAAGTTGGTTAGCCACATCGGGTCGAATACCCTGATAGTATCCATTTGGCCCTCTTTATTCAGAACTATGACAGCTTCAGCGGTTCTCCAATCATAGTACCACCATTTGAAGTGTGGAGTGAAGTCCTGTGGCATTTCCCTGAGAGGGATTCTCGACATAGTGCGCGGAGGACTCCACTTTAACACAATCTTGGGCTTGCCAGTAATGGCACCAACCTCAGACCTTCTTATATACCTCGTAGGCTATTGTGGTCTGAAGTTAACCCATCTGGTGTGGTACTCCTTCTTTAGGGCAGCCTCGAACTAGCCTGACATCTTTCTTGGGTCAGCATACAGCAGCTTTAGTTTAGCCAGCTGGTTGAGCTCAAAACCAGGTAGAGTCTTCAGATCATGTGGGAACCTGAAGTACTCTATGACCTGCTCCCTCTTAACTGCATACGCGTTAAGGTCATCAAAATAAGCCCATGCAATAATCTTGCCTGACACCTTATGGTGTTTCTTGACTCTGTAGAGCTTGGTGTAGGCATCTTTCTTTGGTGCAACACGCTGGGCTCTTACTTCTTCAAAACAGGCAGCCCACTCAGCCTTGCGAATGTCTACGTCATCATTGGAGGCTTGGGCTGTTCCTTCAGTCTTTTCGGTTTCCTGCTCCATCTTGTCTAGTACCTCAAACGTATCACTTACTAGGGACTCACCCAGATTGGGGATCACATTGCCCTCGGTGTCAGTGAGGGTACTCTTCTGCAGTAATATCTTCAACCTCAACTTCATCAACGTCATTTAGTTCTTCATCACTGGTTGAATCAACTGTTGGAGCATCCTTGACAATTTCATCAGGATTGAGTCTGAATATCTCTGCCAGTTGCTCGTCAGATAGGTCATGAATTATCTCCCCTTCTTCAGGGGTATAACTCACAGACCTTCTTACAATCCCTTGCAGATCAAGAATCATGGTTAATTGAGTCTTGACCTGTTAAAGGGGAGCAATGTCAAACTCATCCCTTTGAAAGTTTGGATCTGTTTGATTTAAACATTCAACACATAAACCATTAGTAAGTAATCAAACAGAATTATATCAACTTAATATATAAACATTCAACACACTTGTTTTTCATTACATGATTCAAATACAAAATAAATAAATACATAAGACATCTAGTCTGTACTTTTGTCTTGAATCATGGGCGTGTCGCTTGGAGGAGCAGAAGTGGTGGATGACTGGTCCTGTCGATGCTTAGATCTTCGTTCTTGACCAGAAGCAGAGGCCGATGCAGCCGCATCCCCTCCTTCTGCTTCGTCATCATCATCTCTACCTTCTGTCCTTTCTTCCTCAGGTCAGTGCCATCACACAGCAGAGAGGCGGCAAACAACAATGAATTCTAGAATATCTAGGTTATGCTTATCCTCAGGTCAGTGCCATCGCACAGCAGAGAGGCACACAACCTATCTCCTTGTTAGAGCAGCTTATTTTATTTTACACAAAATGCACCAACAACATAAGTCATCCTGACAGGGGGTTTCACCTGCTTCCCCCTGTATACCTTCATCCTGCCTAGTGTAGTGTCATCCATGACCTCGAGCACTACAGCATCCTCCTTCTCCTTTGGCAGGGAGGGAAGCTTCTGATCAATAATCATCTGTATAAACCTCGGATACATACAGAAGCCTTCCTTCCCTTTCCCCTCAATGTTCTCCACCAGATAGGTGAAGATCATTTTGGAGAAGCTGAACGGATGGTTCAGCACCAATGCAGCATAAGCGTTCTGGATCTGATCCGATAACTCATCAAATCCTCCCTTCCTCGATGCTATGCACTTCAGCAGAACATGCGCAAGATACTTGAACTGGGGACAGAGGTTACTCTTGTTGAGTACCCCAGCATTGATGTCCCCAGAGTACTTGGCTCTCATAAAACATCCTCTGACAGTGAGGGGGTGTAGACGAGTAGGACAATCAACATCATCCCCTAACTGTAGAACAATCCTCAAATCCTCCTCTGATACGGTAATAGCCTCACCAAAGATCGTACTCCTGATGCAATGAGGCTCAGAGGATCTATCAACAGTCGCGCCTTCCCAGAAGGCCTGCTGCACTGATCTATACGGCGTGCATGGTGTAGAGATAGCATGAGCAATCCTGGATCTCAACAGAAACGTAATGATGCCTGAGAAGTCAGCTGCGTTCCTGGATGTCAAATCCAGATGAGCACATATGTTATGCTTTGTGCTCATGGTCCATCGACTCGCCATCTGTAACACATAACAATATAAACATTAGTACTACTGGCTAAGAGTATAATGAAACACTTAAACTTTGAATAGAATGTCTCTGTCATGCGATTGAGGTTGTGCGACTGAAGACAGTCGTGCGACTGAACGGTGCGATTGAGGTTCAGACGTGCGAATGACCTCATGCGTACGACTGAGTGTGCGACTGGACTCATGCGCATGTACTCTTATGCGGTTACACCAGTCGTGCGACTGAGTCTCATTCGCATGGTTCAGTCGTGCGGTTAAGTAAATCGCCCCCTTCAGTCGTGCGACTGAAGTTCATCCGCTTGTCCAATCGTATGACATCCTGTCCGTTCAATTCAAAATAACTTTTTCCCCAATTTTGAGTTTTAGACATTGTTATCTGGTTCATTTGACTCGCAATATGTTCTTATAACTTATAACACTCTTAATTTCATCTGTTTGAGTAGTTAGGTTAGGTTATTTGTCCGTTTTAGTCTCGGCTTGCTTTCTGTTCAAATTCCACAGATCTGGAGTCACAATGAACACTATTTTGGTTTCTTTCCACTTCAATTTACCTGTAAAGTCGATGGAGATGATCAGTACTCAAGAATCGGGTGTATTAGAAATCAAAGGAAATTTTGGCAGAGTTTGGTTAAGTCGTGCGATTTAGGGTTTCTTTGAGGGTGATGAGTCTCTGCGACCGACTCCTCCTCTATTTATACTAACCCTAAATCCAATCGTGCGACTGAGTTCATACGCACCTTTCAGTCGTGCGAGTGGGACTCAGTCGTGCGATTGGGTCAGTCGCCCTTCTCCAGTCGTCCGATTGGATTTCAGTCGTGCGACTGACTCACTCGTTCGCACTTATGCCTCCGATTGGGCTAATCGTATGGGCCATTCGGTTTGATGGTCCATACTCATAGTTCATTCGTGCGAATGGAGTCCATTCGTATGGTTGGTCCATACGTATGGTCCATTCGTGCGAATGGGTCACACTTAGTTGATTTTCTGCCATTTTTACTAATTTACATTTAAAACCCTTTTAACTCTTGAAATTAATGTTATGAACCTTTGATCATCTCAGACATGATCATTTTAACTTGAAAGCATTTTGATCACCTCAGACGTGATCCTTTTATCCAATTTAGTCACCTCAGACGTGACCCCTTTTAAAAACACTTTGTCACCTCAGACGTGACTATTTTAAACTTTCAAATCACATATGGTCATCTCAGACATGACCCTTTTAGTGAGTTGATTCCCTTCTGATTTTCCTGATGTAGCCCGACACACGACTAAAATTAAAATTTAAAACGACTAACTAATTTAAAATCTTTAACTAATTACATAAACAAACTTATTTTTGGCTTTTTGTGAGAGATAAATCCAGAGATTGATATCTACGGGATTTGGTTCGGGAGTAGATAGCTTCAACTTAGATTGATCATATCTGGACCAATTCAATTTTAGAATCATACAGGTAAGTCAAATCATTTGGGACTAGTTATTAAACCTTTTGATGCTCAAATTCTCGGTGTTCACCCAGAGTCGTTAGCAACTTAAGGAAATCATACTGAAACTCTTAGATTTTCACATTGATTTGAACTTTTGAGAATGTAGCCACAATGATTGTCAGTATGTTTGTCCACTTAAATCCATACACAGACATTTGACACAGACTGGTGACTTATTTAGGTTTAATTATTTCAACTAACATTTGTGGATCCCACACTTATATGGTAATCAACATTCCTCAGGAGCTTTTGAGCGGTCTACGGGTATTATTACAAGAAGAGACTATTCTTAGAGTTTTCAAAGAGAAGCCTGTCCTCAGGTCAGTGCCATCGCACAGCAGAGAGGCGGCAAACAACAATGAATTCTAGAATATCTAGGTTATGCTTATCCTCAGGTCAGTGCCATCGCACAGCAGAGAGGCACACAACCTATCTCCTTGTTAGAGCAGCTTATTTTATTTTGCACAAAATGCACCAACAACATAAGTCATTAGCTTTATTGCATTTGTCTTTCATTTTTTTCTTGCTTTGCTCTAATTATGGTCATCCGCACACATTTGTGGCGTTTAATTGCTCATTACCCCTTATTGGAATATATTTGATTGTGTTAACCAGTGATAAGATGGAAGCCCACAGTCAGTTGAACAACTTAGTTTGATCTTGAGATCACCAATCAGGTCTAATTGTCTATTGTGTTGAATCTACCAACATATCATTTGTGGTCTAGCAGCCTCTAAGTCTACTTTCTTTGTGTCACCTTAGGAGTTGCCAGTTTTCTATCATCTTCCCTTTTTATATTGCTTAGACTACACAGACTTATACTTTGAACTTTTGCATCTTTCCAAAACTTAAAATTTTAAAGTCCCTCTTGATTTGTTCCTGTGTACTATCATTTTCCAAAGGTATTGAATCGGTATCACAGACACAATCTACCTTATTTCAGCTAGTTACTCCTTCTCCCTCAAATTTTTTTTTTTATTTTTTAATGTTAACTTGTACATATTCAACATATTACTGAACTCAAAAACTTCCTTACAACCTCAAAACTCAAAAGGATGCATATCCTGTAAACATAATCAGTTTACCAGTTTTACACATCCAAAAAGCAAGACATAAAACAATAACAGAACATTAAATCAAAACCTCTCAGCTAATCTTGCAGTATGCCTCCATCCATTGATTCTTGAATTCTGTCCCGTTGTCTGAGCGTACTTGTCTAACTTTTAGCTTGTAGAGAGATTCCAGTGTGGTTACTAATTCCTTGAATGACTCAAATGTTTCTGATTTGGATTTCAGAAACATTACCCAAGTAAACCTTGAGTAGTCATCAGTGACCACAAAACAATACAAATCGCCTGCAATGCTCCTTGTCTGACTGGACCAAACAGATCCATGTGAAGAAGTTCAAGAGGAAGTTCTATTGAATGAACTTTCTTTTCCTTATGAGACTTCTTTGTCTGTTTGCCTTTCTTGCAAGCTACACAAAAGTCAGGAAGTTGGAAGTTCTTGACATTTACTCCTCTCACTAAATCCTTCTGAATCAAATGATTCATCTTCCTTTGACTAATGTGTCCCATTCTCCTATGCCAGGAGATTGAGTCCTTCTCAGTAGCTTTAGTTAGAAAGCACTGAACCTCATGATCCGTTGTAGCAGCTGTTGACAGATCCAAGACATAAAGGTCTTTATATCTTGAAGCAGTCATCAGAACTTGGTCCTCTGGGATCATGTAGTCTGTCTTCAGCACGTAACACTTCTTGTTGTCGAAGATGACTTTAAATCCTTTATCACAGATTTGGGACACAGAAAGTAAGTTATTTTGAAGTTGTTGAACGTAGTTCACCTTATCAAACTTAACTTTCTGATTTCCCACTTCTCCCTGAGCTGTGATGTATCCTCCCTTGTTTCCTGCAAAGGAAACATGCCCTCCTTTTATTTGTTTGACGTTTGATAAAAGGGCTCTATTTCCTGTCATGTGCCTGGATGCTCCGCTGTCTATAATCCACGTATTAGTCTCAGCGCTATATCGAACACCCTGTGTTGGTTCAGAAGAGTTAGCCATCAACGCAGCATCAGACGTCTCTGGTTCTGGTGATTCTGACTTTTCTGTCTCTGACGTGGAAGTCTCCTCCTTTGGCTTGTAACTGACCTCAGCTGCAGTTGTTTCTTCACTATGTGACATTGCTATCTCAACTGCTAGATCACCTTCACTCGCAGAATCATCATCAATATCCTCAACACTAGCAATGTTAGATTCTCCTGGTGAGACAAACCTAAAACTCCAATCCTGTCCTTCATCATCATGAGCAGTCAAGGCTTTTGGGTCCTTGTTTGATGAAGTAGAACTGGAGGCTTGCTTGTCTTGGCGAGTAAAGGATGAGAACGGGTTCCCATTACCCGTCTTCTTTTGTTACGGGCTTGATGGGCTGCATGTGTTTCTTTTCTTCGTCTATAAACCATTTTGGTAATCCTTCGTCGTCATGGAACATGTACTTGTTGTAAGCATCATCAAGCATCTGTTCTCTTTGCTTTTTTCTTAGCATTTTCTTTGCACAAGCCAAGATTTCGGCTTTTGTTTCCACATTTTGGTTAACTGGTTTTTGACTTGAAGCATGTGAAAAATTAACGTTTGAAGTCCTTTTAGGTTCTGATTTGACTCTGTTTGACCCTGACTTTAAGTTAACTTTTTCAAATTCATTTTCCAGATTAACACAAGGCAATTTACCCTTTGCCTTTGAAGTGGCCTCCTTTTGTTTCTGTCCAGATTCAGTAGATGAACATGATGTGTCTGGATCAGTAACAAGAGGAGTAGTCACCACATGATCCTTGATGGGGTTGTTGTTTACTGGTCTAGACTTAGTGTTCATCAAGGTCTCAGGTGGAGGTGGAACCACTTTGTAGCCTAATCTCTCCCCATTATTCCTTTCTCTCACTAAGTGTTGAACTATGTGTGAAGAACTAGTCCAACTGTGCAGTTTCTGTTTTAATGAATTAACTTCTACTTCTAGAACTGCCTTTTGCTTCTTAGTGTCCTCTAGGGAGTTTAGATAGTACCTAATGACATTTGCTTGGTTAAAGGCAACTACTTCGGTTTCCCTAAGCTGGTTAGTCAATAGGTCTATCTTTTCTTTATAACTATGCTCATTTTGTTTTAGTACTCTATTAGCCTCAGTGCACAGTTGTAAATCTTTTACTAAGTTATCATTGTGATCTAATAACCTAGCAAATTTTTCATCAATACTATTTCTAAACGTATCACAAACAGAACAAGCATGATTATCAAACATTTGGTCAGTGAAACCAACATATCTCCTTTGTAACATTTCGGTGCCATTTTGAGGGAGAAGGAGTAACTAGCTGAAATAAGGTAGATTGTGTCTGTGATACCGATTCAATACCTTTGGAAAATGATAGTACACAGGAACAAATCAAGAGGGACTTTAAAAATTTAAGTTTTGGAAAGATGCAAAAGTTCAAAGTATAAGTCTGTGTAGTCTAAGCAATATAAAAAGGGAAGATGATAGAAAACTGGCAACTCCTAAGGTGACACAAAGAAAGTAGACTTAGAGGCTGCTAGACCACAAATGATATGTTGGTAGATTCAACACAATAGACAATTAGACCTGATTGGTGATCTCAAGATCAAACTAAGTTGTTCAACTGACTGTGGGCTTCCATCTTATCACTGGTTAACACAATCAGATATATTCCAATAAGGGGTAATGAGCAATTAAATGCCACAAATGTGTGCGGATGACCATAATTAGAGCAAAGCAAGAATAAAAAATGAAAGACAAATGCAATAAAGCAGCAGTCAAGGCTTTTGGGTCCTTGTTTGATGAAGTAGAACTGGAGGCTTGCTTGTCTTGGCGAGTAAAGGATGAGAACGGGTTCCCATTACCCGTCTTCTTTGGCTTGACACATTCTCTCTTGAAGTGCCCCTTCTCTCCACAGTTGAAGCAGGTCACTTTGCTCTTGTCAAAGCCAAATGTGGTATCCTTAGTAGCTACCAAGTTCTGTCCTGTCTTCTTAACAAACTTCTTCGCCCTTCGGACAGCGCTAGCTAAGGCCCACATTATATCCATCCTCTCAAGCTCCATTTCGTCCACCTGCTCGTAGTCTTCATCTGCCAGATGGCAGTTTCCAATCTTCCCAGCAACAAGTCCATCATATGAATGAACCACTGCTGTTAAAAGATCCATATGCTCTCGAGCTACTTCTACGGTCACATTACCGAGGTTCTCGGTCTTCAGTTTGGTAGCACTTGCTTCTGATCCAATATAATGGGTACATGATGACCCAGACGTGTCTGATCCAGAAGGAGAAGCATGTGAAAGACCTGACAAACTAGACACAAATGCAGTCTGGAGAGGTGCTCCAGATGTCTTAGCTTGAGGCGTGGCGTTGTATAAAGCTGGATTTTGTGTATACGAAGACTTCTGAGCTCTATACTTCATCCTTAGTTCTTCTTCTCGCAACTTGAGAATGAAGTCATTTATATCCAGCTTTACAAGCATTCCATTCTGTCTCAGGTTAGACACGAATGAAGCCCACTTATCAGGCAATCCGTCTGCGAAGTTGCTCACTTTCTCTTCCATGGTTGTTTCAACTCCATGTGTATGCAATTCGCTCATCAAGTGGTAGAATCTGTCTATGACTTCGTCTAAACTCTCATTACCAATCGATGAGAAGTTATCGAATTCCTTCTTTAACTCCTTTGCCTTGATTGCCTTCAATGACGCATTCCCATCATATCTCTTCTCTAGCTCATCCCACAGTTTTTTGGACTGTTTGTTCTCTGAATACTGGTGGAATATGTCTTTGGGGATAGACTGAGTGATCAATGCATAAACCCTTTTCTCTGCATTGTACTTTACTTTCTGTGCGTCTGTCATCCCACTTAACGTTAATTTAACTCCATCAGCTCCCATCGGTGTACTATATCCGATCTCAATGGCTTCCCATAGATTAGGATCTACTCCATTGAGGTAGATCTCAAAACGTTGTTTCCAGTGGGGAAACTCATCTAAAGTCAAGAGCTTTGGTGGTTTATTGTGATTACCCACCTCACTCTCAAGCAACAGCAGGTTCTGAATCCTCGAGTCCTTTCCAGCAGTAAAGGCTGACATCTGATCTTCCATGGCTAATAAACTTAGAATCTAATCGAAACAAACTTTCACTGATGCGACTGAAGGATGCGAATGGTGTAATCGTGCGTATGAACTCTGCGATTGGTTCAATCGTGCGGCTGAACTGGGCGATTGGTTCAGTCGTGCGAATGAATCTGGTGCGTATGAGTTATGCGAACGAACGGTTCAGTCGGCCGAATGAGGGTGCGACTAGGTCCAATCGTGCGAATGGGCAATGCGAATGGAGTCCAGTCGTGCGAATGGGTCACTCGTGCGACTGAAGCTGCTGTTTTGCGAAAATTTCTAGGTTTGACGGGTTTCAGCCGTAAAAATTCGAAATTTCACAAGTCCTAATTGCCTAAGTCCGTAGAAACTAAACTTCAATGAGCAGGGAACGTCCAAGATCACTTTTGATGCCAAAGATTGCGTTTTTCGTGCAAAAACACAAACTTTTATGCAATCTTGATTGAATCAACACGTAATCAAGAGCCAAAGCTCTGATACCACTTGTTAGGACCTGGTATTTGAACGAAATACCTAGTGATTAGCGTGTTAAACCAACTCAAATAGTGCGGAATCCTATTTGATTGGCGATCCAATCAGTGAGAACACACGAAGAATCAATCAAGAATTGAATCCAACGTCAGAAATCGATTAGGAATCGATCTGATGTGTTCTGTGAACTTGGAGAACGATTTGGGAGGCTACTGGACGGCTAGGGTACGTCTGGAATCGTAATGGGATGAATGCTTACGTTTTTCCACGAATTGGGTCTATTTATAGGTTAGTATTGTTCAATCGTGCGACTGGGCCATAAGTATGGTTCAGTCGTGCGATTGAACCATGCGGTTGATTCATCCGCACGACTGAGTGTTCAGTCGTGCGATTGAGTCAATCTTATGTGTCAATCATACTACTGATCCAGTCTCCTGGTTCAGTCGTGCGATTGAGTCAATCGTATGAAGTTATTCATGCGTGTGGTCCATTCGCATGGGCCATTCGCATGAGAACTTCATTAAGTTAAGTTTGAATGTTTTAATTAATATAACATAATGTGCAATCATTCAAACAATCATAAACCCAATCAATTCAATCACGACTCATTAATGAAATATTAAACATCACAAGTAACAAACAATTCATATCATTTCATTAATCAATACACTTACATCATTATCAGACAGACAAGTTCATTACATTACAAATCATGATCTAGGGACATACATGCATCAACAAACTTGGACCACCAAACCCCATACCCCACTCCCACCCCCTTATTATTCTTCCTTCAAACCACCACAACACACCACCATCTCCACCAACACCACCACATCTCCACCACCACACGTCCACACCACACCACACCACACCACCTCTTATGAGTAATGTAATCACTGAAACAAAATAAAATCAAAACCTTTCAGATTCTATTCAAATTATCAAACAATTAATAGCTAAAATAATAAATTCCATTAAGATATCAACGAGAATTCACATAGGAATAAATTCTATTGAGATACCATTCAGATTCTACAAACAAACAACGTCTAATCTCGCGCAAATCATTGCAACCGGGAAAAACGCACATCGCAAGAAAAAAATACAAATACGTTCTCGGGTCTACAAATCATCAAATCACACAGTGGTTGCAATGATGGATTCCGGCCACCGGATGTTGGTTCCATGGTGGTGTCGGGTAAAGAGGAGGGGGATGGGGTGGGGTTGGGCTAGATTTTTAATAATCCTTTTTTTCTTTAAACAAAAAGGTAGGGAAGGGTTATGATGGTCATTTTGAAAAAAATAACGGATAAATCTAACGGCCATCCAAGCCGAAGATGAAACGTGTGTTTTTCCAAACTTTAGAAATAAATTTGTAATTTTTAAATCACAAGGATAAAAAGGTAAAATTTAAGTAAACCTTAAGGACGATACGTGTAATTTACTCGGATATTTTCTTTAATGCGGATTGATTAACTTATTTGCTTTGAAGGACAATTATTTTAAAAAGTCAATCCTAGAACGTCTACGCGGAACAATATGTTTAAAGTTAATGTAGAAGACGTAAGCATACTAGTCAAATTACAAATTATTATTTATTATTATTTTTTAATCCATATTTTATCAAACTAACTTCTCTTTAATATTCCATATTTTAGTTAACAGTAAATTTCTAAATTCCGTGCCTAACATGTTTGGGTCTTCTTTTTCTGTGGTCCATGGTATAGAAAAGATACAATACTTTATGGTGTTAATAATAATTTATTATGTTAATCACTAATATTTTTGTTTCATTTTCTAAAAAAACTTACAGACCGTTTCAATTGTCTTAAGAAAAGAGAAACAAGAAATTAAGTCATCAGCAAAAAATGTATTGGAGTAATTCAACAACGGTGATCATTTCACTACTTCTCTCACCGATAATAATGACCATATATCATCATTTTTGGGAGACTTGTTATTGGGAATAGTTATGGTTGGCTTGAGACGGATGTAAGCATTTTTGTAAAAATTTATATTTGTTGTTTGCATTGTCGTTTTGCTTAATTTTGTTATATCATGTGAGAAGCATATATGAGTGTGGCAAAACTATTAGAGATAAAATTTGTTTCCCCCTAATATTAAAATAATCCATTTGTTGTATATGCTTACGGATAGAATAGTCTGTTATTTAGTCTTCCTATTTTGTTGTATTCTCCCTAATCTTTAGGATATTCTAATTGTATTTATAGTTCATCTCATGATTAATGAAAACCATCGGTTGATATCTCTTGTTTATATGGTATCAGCCAGGACCTCTCCCACTATCGCCTTCTCCCTTTAGTTTTCCGGCCAACCTTCCTGCGATCATGTCTACCGACAGTAGCAGTACCACCTCTTCAGTTTCTTCCATCCCTCTTACCCAGCCCTCCCTTACTCTTGTTACTTTCCCACCCTCTCTTAAACTTACCTCCACAAATTACTCAGCTGGAAAACCCAGATCGAAGCGCTCCTACACGTTCTAGACCTTTACAAATACATCGATGGCACTCACCCTGCACCGACACCAACCACCACCACCGATGGCGTTACCACCCCCCAGGTCAACTACCCGGCTTGGTTTAGACAAGACCGTCTTCTCTTCGGTGCTTTAGTTGGCAGCCTTTCTTCTTCAATAGTTCCCTTGATAACCAACGCTTCCTCCTCTTTTGAGGCTTGGAAAATCCTTTCAAACACCTATGCTAATCCCTCCCGTGGCCATATCAAACAGCTTCAGCATCGCTTAAAGCAGTCTTCCAAGAATTCTGATCAATCAATTACCGATTACATGCAATCGGTAAAGACGCTCGTTGATGAGCTTTGTATTCTTGGTAAGAAAATGGATCTGGAAGATGTCAGCGACATCATTCTACATGGCCTAGACCAGACCTCCTACAAACCAGTGATTGATGCCATCCATGCTAGAGACACCCCAATATCCTTTCATGAGCTCCATGAAAAGCTCATTAACCATGAACTATCCTTAGCCCAACAGGCCCCTCCAACTAACAACTTGCATCAGCCTGCTATTGTCTTCGCAACCCACACCAAGTCTTCAAACAAGCCTTGGAACCCCCGCTCCTCTTCCGCTGCCGGGCTATTACCGACCCCTCAAACCACTGCATCCGACCGACCTTTTTTAGGTAAATGTCAGTTCTGCTTCAACAAAAGGCATTCTTTAACTTCCTGTTTTGCCTTCAAAAAGCAATACCCACACATTGTGCTCCCTTCATTGCCAAAACATACAACAACCACCAAACCACAACTTAATATGATGGCTGTCACAAGTCATACCACCAATTTAAACCCACCTTGGCTCTTTGACAGTGGTGCCTCACACCATATTACTAATGATCTGAATGCTTTGGCTCTGCACACTCCCTATGATGGCACCGATGAGCTTGTCGTTGGTGATGGTTCTTCCCTTACTATTACTCATGCTGGCTCTATTACACTTTCTTTTTCTAACGTCTCTTTCACTTTAAATAATGTTCTCTGTGTTCCATCTCTTTCTCGCAATATCATATCTATTTCTCGTTTATGCCTTGACAACAACATACTAATAGAATTTTTCTCTTTTAACTTTGTTATCAAGGACCACCACACCCGCCAACCCCTCCTTCAGGGACAAGCTAATCACGAAATTTACGAGCTTCGTTCTACATCATCACCTATTGTTTTTCATTTGCATCCAAATAAAGCTTTCCTTTGGCATCATCGCTTCGGACACCCACATTTTCAAGTCATGCTCCAGTTAGCTTCTGTAGTTTCATCTATTTCATCTTTTAAAGATTCATGTAATTCATGCTACATTAATAAAACTCATAAACTTCCTTTTCATGTCTCTTCTCTTACATCTAATGCACCATTGCAATTATTATTTTCTGATGTATGGTCTTCTCCGGTTACATCATATGATGGTTTTAAATATTACATAATATTTGTTGACCACTTTATAAAATACATTTGGCTCTACCTCCTCAAACACAAATCTGATTCACTATCTACTTTTATTCGTTTTTAAAATTTAGTTGAAAATTACTTTCAATCTAAAATAAAACAACTATTCTCTGATAATGGAGGTGAATACATCAAACTCTCCTCTCATCTTGCCTCTTGTGGTATTTCTCATCTAACGTCTCCACCACATACACCCGAGCACAATGGCTATGCTGAGAGACGACATCGTCATATAGTTAAAACGGGTCTCACCCTCCTTTCTCATGCTAAATTGCCACTTAAATTTTGGCCTTTTGCCTTTACCACTGCTACTTACCTCATTAACAGATTACCCACTCCCACTCTTCAAAATGCCTCTCCATTTCACCGTCTCTTCCATAAGTCTCCCAACTACGATAAGCTACGTAGTTTTGGCTGCCTTTCCTACCCTTGGCTTCGCCCTTACTCTACCCACAAATTGTAACCTCGATCCAAAACCTTGCATCTTTGTGGGTTACTCTTCTTCTCAAAGTGCTTATCATCTTCTCGATCCTCTAACAAACCGTGTTTACACCTCCCGTCATGTCTACTTTGTTGTACATGTTTTCCCATATGATCTCTCATAAAATCTATTGTCACACCCCGACGGACGGCGGAATCATCGGGGCGGATGAATGTGAAACGATTGTTCATAGCACATGGAACTAAATTAGTTGTAATAATATTAAATACCATTATTCATTGAACAATACAAGTCAATTAAGTCATTACAATACACAAAAAATAAACAACAACATAAGATGTTTAATTTATCTAAGTCCAAGTCCTATATGAGCAAGAAGAGATCTTCAAGTATCAAACCTGAAACATGTTAAAAATTTAGGGTTAACTTTGAAAGTTGGTGAGTTCTCATGGGTTAAACATACATATATATAAAAAGGTTTACAAGTAGCAATTCATGTCAATGGTTATGAGTTAGCACGTTTATAGAACACATATAGCTACAACCAAACCTCGACTTGATTACAAGTTTATAAGATTGGCTAAGTGTACTTGGTTCCCATGATGAACAAGTCATACATCATCAGGAGCCCGTAATACATTGGTTTTAACACCAAATAGGCTTGTCAGGCCCAAAGATCTAAGACGTCGCCAGGTTAGCAATAGTTAATGATTGTAAACAAAATATGTATCTCATATAAGACTTACAATAACACAAATAACCATGACAAAAAGGTAAAGATGAATTGCATGTGCATTTACAAGTATCAAGATGTTTACAAGTGTAAGTTTATAAGGTTAACATGTTGCAGGACCGTTTAAGGGCTTTAACACAATTACAACACAACAACACAATGAGGAGATTAACTAAACTTTAATCAAACAGTAAACTGGGAAACCAAAGGTGATACAAAGAACACAAGTAAAGCAAGAGACAGAACAAGAGAGTATGGGTTTCAAGGAGGCAGTATATTGCTTTCTCAAGTTCTTTTACAAGTGTTACAAAGCATAAAGAAAGATATAAGAACTTGGAATACTTATACTAAACCTACAGCCGGCTATACTTTGAAAGCCAGTTGGATACAATTGACTAGACACTAACAAAATCAATTGTAGGATCAAAGGCATATCTGCCTTTTGACCTTGTGACTATGACATGCCATAGCTCACATCCTTATACATTACAAAAAGGATAATGTACATAAAGTGGAAAGTTAAAGACTCAAGACCTCAATGTACAGTTACCAAAAGCAAGGCCCTTTTCACCAACTCATGTAAGTTGGTGACTTTACAGAGATGCAGCGGAAAAGGTGCTTTATGGAACAGTACATCAGATAAAGCATGTGTACTAAAAGTCTTCGGAAGAAATCTGTCTTCATAGGTTGAAGCTTCGGAAGACTTTGTCTCTGAAGCTTCGGAAGACTTCATGTTTGGCTTCGGAAGATATTGGTCTTGGCTTCGGAAGATTTTACACTTAGAGTAATTTCTAATGCTTTGTGTAAAACTTCCGAAGCATTCTTCACTTCAGTACTTAGTGCATGTTGCTGAGACACTTAGGCTGTTTTGGGTTGCATCAGACTTCAGGAATCCTTACACATGTTTCACCCCAAAAGGTGTGAAATATAATAAAAAGGGGCATGGAGAACTCACATGGAAAACTCACAACAATAATGATGGTTGTAGAGTACATAAAAAAGCTTGGATGTTCAAGAGTCAAAGGTGATGTCCTAAATGATAAAAACAAACAATAACTTGAGGTCGGAATTTATTACAAGAAGTTAGGACGCTTAGGAATGTCAATAAGCGAAAGGTAGATTGAAAAACGATTATTGTACCAATTTTAGATTTTGGACAGAATGTTTGGTATCTGTTTAAACAAGTTTTTAAAATAGTAAACTATTTCATAAAATTATAAAAATTTACATTTGACTATTTCAAAGTCTCCCGGACAACTTTTGTTTCGAAACATGCTTATTAAAAGATCCGTAAATAGGTCAAACGAGCAGCACAAGACAGAAGGTGCTGAAATGCCGTATCTTGTGAAGGCTATTGTTGAGTCGTCCGATTGAGTTTGAAAACGTATAAACTGTCGTTGAAAGGGTAATTCAATGAACTTAACATTGGAGTCTGATTTTACTCAAATTTAGTTTGTTATGATCAAGTTATGGTCGGTTTAAGTAAGATTATATTCTGCCAGAATTGTAGTAAGGCACTTATGTGCACTTTTAAAATCGTTAAAGCATGAAACGGGTTAGATCAATTTATTATGTCAATATATGGTATATTAGTCTTTATTTGAGTTATAAAAATATTCTAAGTCTTTGGCATAGCCATCATTTAGAAAAATAATCTTGTGGGATAACCGAATGCGGCGGCATAGCCGTCCATATGCAAACGGGATTTTTTGTTTATGTTAGTGTGTTGTTAGCTTGATTTAGGAATGTTAGTGATTGTTATAAGATTAGTGATTATTAAAATATTAATGATCAAATGATAATGATTAAAATAAAAAGAAATTTGGTAGAAGAAAGAATAATAGTAAGAACATAAAGTCATGAGAACAATTGGATGTTAGGATGATTAAAATGTAAAATATAAAAGCAATAAAAGATTACCTTAGTATTAAGAATTCTTGAAATTTCTTGTAAAATAAAATTTTTCAAATTGATCATAACCAATGGATGAAATAAAGATATGAGAGTGAGATATTTAGAAAATGAGCAAATAAAAAGTGAGGCCTAAGGCTTGCTTTTATAGTTGAGGTTAGGAGTAGGTTATGAATGGGGTTAATGGTGAGTTATAAGCCTTTTAAAAAGGGGTTATGATTGGAATTTGAAATAAATATAAAATTAAATAATTTAAATAAATAAAAGAATACTTGCAATTTATGGATCTGATGAATAGGGTATGTAAGCCCTATTTAGATAAGTTTGTCATAGTTTTTATAGATGACATTTTAATCTATTCCAAGAATAAGGAGGATCATGAACAACACTTAAGGTTGACATTGGAATTGCTAAGAAAAGAAAAATTATATGCAAAATTCTCAAAATGTGAATTCTGGAAAAGGGAGGTGCAATTCCTTGGACACATGGTTAACCAAGAAGGTATACAGGTAGATCCAACAAAAATAGAAGTTGTTAAGAAATGGGAGGACCCCAAAACACCGACAGAAGTACGCCAATTCTTAGGACTGGCCAGATATTATAGGAGATTCATAGAAAATTTTTCAAGGATAGCTCAACCCCTGACTGAATTAACTCAGAAGGATAAGCCATACGTCTGGGGAGAAAAGCAAAAGGCTGCATTCAAACTCTTAAAAAGTAAATTATGTAGTGCACCTATCTTGTCATTACCAGAAGGGACTGATGATTTTGTAGTGTATTGTGACGCGTCCCGTCAAGGATTTGGATGTGTGTTAATGCAACGAAGTAGAGTCATTGCCTATGCCTCTAGACAACTTAGGGGAAGTGAAAAGAATTACACTACTCATGATTTAGAATTAGGAGCAGTAGTATTTGCACTTAAGATCTGGAGACATTATCTGTATGGAACAAAATGTACAATATATACAGATCATAAGAGTTTACAGCACATATTTGATCAGAAAATGCTGAATATGAGACAAAGGAGATGGATAGAACTATTAAGTGATTATGACTGTGAAATCAAATACCATCCAGGTAAAGCGAATGTAGTAGCAGATGCTTTAAGTAGAAAGGATAGGGTTAAACCATTACGAGTACGGGCCATGAGAATGGAACTGCAATCAGACCTGTTAAAACAAATACGGGAGGCCCAACAAAAAGGTAAACTGGAGATAAAAGGACAAATAAAAGATTTGGAAGAAGATACAAATGGAATTTTAAAGTTCAAGGGAAGAACATGGATACCCGATAATGATATGCTTAGAGGAATCATACTACAAGAAGCACATAAGTCAAAATATTCTGTGCATCCCGGAAATAATAAAATGTATAAAGATTTGAAAAGCCATTACTGGTGGCCTGGCATGAAGAGATCAGTCGGAGAATTTGTAGAAAGATGCAATATATGTTCAAGAGTTAAAGCGGAACACCAAAAACCTTCAGGATATCTGCAATAACCTGAGATTCCAGAATGAAAATGGGACCAGATCACCATGGATTTTGTAACCAAACTACCAAGAACCTCAAGCGGGTATGACAAAATTTGGGTTATAGTAGATAGAATAACCAAATCAGCACATTTCTTGCCAATCAGAGAAGATTATAAAATAGAGAAATTAGCAAGAATTTACATACGGGAAATTGTGTCCAGACATGGAATACTCATCTCAATTATATCCAACAGAGACAGTAGATTCATATCTAGGTTCTGGCAAACCCTACAAAGAGCTTTAGGAACCCAAATAAACCTTAGTACAGCATTCCATCCGCAAACAGATGGACAAAGTGAAAGGACAATTCAAACATTAGAAGATATGTTACGTGCTTGTACATTGGATTTTGGTGGCAATTGGGATATACATCTACCTTTGATAGAGTTTTCCTATAATAATAGCTATCATTCCAGTATTAGAACCGCCCCATTTAAAGCCTTGTATGGAAGAAAATGTAGATCACCACTATGTTGGAATGAAATAGGAGATAAGCAACTTATAGGCCCTGACCTAATTCAAGAAACATCTGACAAGTTCAAGGAAATCAAAAATAAATTGAAGGCAGCACATGATCGACAGAAAAATTATGTTGATAAAAGAAGAAAACCACTAGAATTTCAAGTTGGAGATAAGGTCTATTTGTAAATATCACCCACAAAAGGAATCTTTCGATTTGGAAAGAGAAGTAAATTAAACCCTAGATATGTTGGACCATTTGAAGTCACTGACAAAGTTGGCCCAGTTGCATATAGGTTAGATTTACCCCAAGAATTAAGAGAAGTACACAACACGTTTCATGTGTCCAATCTAAAGAAATGTCTAACAGATGAGACACTAAAAATTCCAGTTCAAGAAATAAGAATAGACAAAAAGTTTCATTTTACAGAAGAACCAATAGGCGTATTAGACAAAGAAGTTAAAAGGCTAAGAAAGAGTAAAATTCCCATAGTGAAAGTTAAGTAGAACGCTAGGAGAGGACCAGAATATACGTGGGAAAGAGAAGATGAAATCTAAAGAAAGTATCCCCATCTATTTTAGGTCAATGGTCAGATAAGTTTCTTTCAACCTTAAGTATTACTATCCAAATAAATTTCGGGACGAAATTATTTTTACGGGGGGAGAATGTGACAACCCTAAATATAGGATTTCATACGTTAATATATATTTAAATAAGCCATCATATTATTACGCTACATTTGGTTAACTCATATAAATCATATATGTTTATGTACGTATACGTGTGATGTACGTATGCATGTTTACATACATGTTTTACGTATGCATGTGCCATCTTTTGTTAAATACATATGTATATTATATGTTTATGAGAATATGTGTGTTACTCATTGCATGCTTGCATGCATGCACAAGAGTTTACGTGTGCATGTACTCAAATATATAATCCTTTGATATTGAACCATATATGATCAAAATACATCAACTATACAACATCAAACAAACACCAAATAAACCAAATACAACCCAACCAAACACCTCAATACAAAGGTAACATCAAGAGAACTTGGCATCAAAACAAAACTAAACAAATCTCTTACACTTAAACCTTAAACCAAAGTACCATTTAAGATTAAGAACCAGCTCATTAGAACCACTAAACCACCCGATTAGCAATCTAAAACATTAGTAAACTTTGTAATTATGACTTGATGAGTCATGTATTCTCTTGAAGTGCCACCTTGCATGTTTTGACACCAACCCATCCCTTACACCGCCACCTCCTCGGTTCCTCTTAAACACCCCATCAAACCGCCACCTTAACACCTAGTTAGAGCCACCTAAGGACTCTATAACTACACCTCACTACTCTAGTCTTTGAATTAATGATTACCTTTTCCATTATAAAGAAACTCTCGGCCGAATGGAGACCACCATCGACCATTTCACACCACTACCCTTTCTCTCTAAAGCTCTCGGTTACTACCAAACACAAACTCTCTCCCTCAAAAACTTTCGGTCACCACCACCATAACCGCACGCCACCACCATCTCCACCCCCACTCCTCACCTCACGGACACCATACACCACCACCATCATCTCCACTCTCGGTCATCACCATAACAACCGCTTGTCATCACCATTCCCTACACACCTCTCGGTTTTCATAGCAACAACATCCAAGCCTTGTGTAAACACCACCTCCCGAAGATTATCAAGAACACCAAAACCAAGCGGATTCATCAAGACTTATAGGCCATCTCCACCATCTTCTCATACTCTCCCTCTGTCAAAATCAAGGTTCTAAACTCTAAACCCTAATTAGTTAAGGTTACAAAAGTTATACATGTGTTTAAATAAACACATGTGACTAACCCTTTTGATTTAACACTCAAGATTTTCATAAAAACATATATATCAAACTTATTTTTCAGACAATAAGAAAGCTTTTTAAGAATCTGAAATAAACAAAGTAAACCTTAATAATCAAATTTATAAGAGGAAATTATCAACAAAAGGGTTAAAAACCTAGATATAACTTGTTAAATTTAGTTTATCATGTTATTAACTATGATTGTGGGAACAAACATTGAAAATATGTTTAGAATATTAGGAAATATAGTTCTGTAAATTTTGGTGCCATCTCTATAAGTAAATTAATTTACATAAATTATCTAAGTATTTAAAAGGAAAAATCATGCTGGAAGAACCGACCCTGGCAAATGTATGGAAAAATTATATATTGATTATACAATTTATAAAACTTACTGTTGGAGCATATATTGTCATATATAGTGTGTCCGTCGCTTGTCGAATAGTCTAGACTTAATGTAATAAACCTGATATATTGTAAACACATGAAACTGGGTCATTCGCAGGAGCATATGCGAATGAGACTCAGTCGTGCGACTGAGCCTTACTAATGGGCCAGTCGTGCGACTGAGACATGCGATTGGTCATTCGTAAGACTGAACCATAAGTATGGTCCAGTCGCACGATTGAACCATACGCATGGTCCAGTCGTACGATTGAACCATACGCATGGTCCAATCGCACGAATGGGCCCAGTCGCATCTAATATGGGCCGAGGCCTATATATACCAGTTTCAATGTGTAGAGAGATTAAGGGTTTGGGGAGGGAGTCTGCCCGGAGCCTAGGGCTGCCGGATGAGAGGGGAGGTCATGCTCGATCTCCCCTTGCCAAGAGTCTTGATTCTTATGTTGTAACGAGCTTGTAATCGTTAGGTTTTATCAATGAAACCATTATATTATAGTTCGTGTTATTGATTGTCTCTTGGTTTTTGCTGTTGTTTATCCTTCCGTCAAGAACATGCTCGGATGTTTACCGATCCAGTGACTTCACAATTGTTATCAGAGCCGGTTACTGCTGGAATGATCTAACAATCATTCTAGCAACCCGAGCTCTTGATTTCTGGATCCAATTTCAGATCTTGACGTTAAACCCACTTCGTGTTCTTCGTGTTTTGCTCGGATTTGGTAACGTGTGTTGGTTTTATGTTAAAATCGAACTCGAAACCACGTTCCTATCACCCTTGCGAATCTGATGATGTCTACTTTGTTTCGGTTCATGTTGAATTCGTCAGATTAGGGTTTTGGGCAGCCCTGACGGCTGCAGATCTGAAAATCTGCGTGCAGACCCGAGCATGCGACTGGGCCATACGAATGGACCATTCGTACGACTGGGCCATACGAATGGACCATTCGTACGACGGGACCATGCTAATGGACCAGTCGTGCGACTGGACCAGTCGTATGTTCAGTCGTGCGACTGGACCAGTCGTATGTTCAATCGCACGAATGGACCATCCGCATTGACTTATCCGCATTTGTTCCAGACCTAAAAAAAAAAGAGTCTGGAACTGCCTCTTGTACAGATTTGAAGATGAGCAAAGCACATCACCCTGCGGTTCTTTTGTCAAACAAGTTCGATGTATACCCCATTATTCGTCGGACCTCCAGAATAGGTGAATGTATTTGGAACACGAAAGAGAGAAGAGAAAATGTCAGCAGTCAGTGCTGATTTTGTGGGGTAGTCAGGAGCATCTGACTATTTATGGGCCAATCAAGTTATATTTATCCGCACAAAGAGGATTCCGCTTCTTAGGGGGAATCCATGTATAGAGAAAGTGAAGACGCAATCAGAAAGTGATGATGTGAACCGGTTTCTGATGATGAATCTACATGCATGCTGATTTGTTTGATATTGTCAGCTGTGGATTGGAACCTTCAACCTTTTGCCCAATACACCGTATGAAGACGCCAAGAGAGCACAACGTTTATATATTGGGATATGTTGAATGTGAGGGGGAATTTCTGCAGGTGTTAATGTTAATCAAGTTAGCCTGTGTGAAGATTGAAGCAATGGAAAACTGTTCATGTCATTATCTGGAAAAATCAGTCATATGGGGAATCTTGTTGCTATGATGGTGTTTTGCAAAGTAAACGAAAGCTATTGTGCCTAAATTCATTTTCAGGGATATTGTAGCAACCTGACAGATCGGCAACGTTGGCTAATATGGTTTTCGTTTGATTCTATTGACAACCAGAGCAAAGATTGACTGAAGATTGTAAGAGGTGTTATCTACTATTCGCAAGCAACGTCCAAGGGGGAATTTGTTGGAGCATATATTGTCATATATAGTGTGTCCGTCGCTTGTCGAATAGTCTAGACTTAATGTAATAAACCTGATATATTGTAAACACATGAAACTGGGTCATTCGCAGGAGCATATGCGAATGAGACTCAGTCGTGCGACTGAGCCTTACTAATGGGCCAGTCGTGCGACTGAGAGATGCGATTGGTCATTCGTAAGACTGAACCATAAGTATGGTCCAGTCGCACGATTGAACCATACGCATGGTCCAGTCGTACGATTGAACCATACGCATGGTCCAATCGCACGAATGGGCCCAGTCGCATCTAATATGGGCCGAGGCCTATATATACCAGTTTCAATGTGTAGAGAGATTAAGGGTTTGGGGAGGAAGTCTGCCCGGAGCCTAGGGCTGCCGGATGAGAGGGGAGGTCATGCTCGATCTCCCCTTGCCAAGAGTCTTGATTCTTATGTTGTAACGAGCTTGTAATCGTTAGGTTTTATCAATGAAACCATTATATTATAGTTCGTGTTATTGATTGTCTCTTGGTTTTTGCTGTTGTTTATCCTTCCGTCAAGAACATGCTTTTACCGATCCAGTGACTTCACACTTACTGAAAAAGTTTCGTGACCTAACTCAAAGATATGTTCAAGTTATGAATTTTTAAATGTTCTGCCAACTAAAAATCGGGAAAAATACTTAAACTGCGAAATAAATTATGAGAAATTTACAGAAAATATTAAAATTAGAATAGAACAGTCTGTGTAAACATGAGAATTTTTGGGCAAATCCTGATATTTTTACTAAATATTGGTAAAATGAGAAAAATCGTAAAAATTGACTCTGCTATGACTTAGGAAATAAGAAAATTTTGAGAAACTGTAAAATTTAAGACAAATATTCTGACCAAGTTTGAATATTTTTAGAGGCCCGAAGGTATTTCTAATGAATTATTTAAATAATGTAAAAATTATAGAAAATAAGCTGAAAATAATAGTGAAATGAAATTTTACTATATTATGTCTAATATTAGAATTTACCTACTGTAAAAATTTCGTGATGTGTACATTAGCATAACTTCTGAAATAAATTTTATAGTTTGAGGTGCTAAAAATATTAAAGAAAATACATTTTTCTAAACTATAAATATTTTTGTTTATAGGTTACCATTGGGAGTAAAAGGTGAGATTCATAGCCCCATTTTATTTTTATAAACTTTTGAGGGAAAAAGCATACTGTTTTTATGAATTGATGCATTATTGAGATTTTTGAGATTTACTGTCATTTATGTTACAACCATTAATTCGGATGTGGAACCGTTAGATAATATTGGTAGCGCTACTTAGGAAAATATTTCCTGCACCAACAGGATGAGTGTTGTGATGCTATATTATCTGATTAATGAATTATGTTATGACAGTTATGAATGATCTAATTATTAAGTAAGGTTTGGTTGTATCTGATGCATCAATACTATTTTGTTTAAGATAAACATGTGAACTCACCAACTTTGTGTTGACTATTTTAAGTATGCTTTTTCAGGAGTTCATCATGACTAACAGCTTAATGTTCTCTTTTTATGTGTATAATGGCTGGGGAGAGATAGTGGGAAAAGTTTGTGTGAATCTGACAGTTAACCTGTATGACCTCAGTGTATCGGTGGATGCTCATTTCCATCGTCTCTGAAGATGTAGCTGTTAGATCTTTATGATGTGATAGGATTATATTATTTCAAATTTTGACTGTTATGATTTAATGTAATCCTAACCTTAATGTTATGTTATGAATCATGTTATGTTTATCTGTTATCTGTTTAAAATTTGTGGATCAATGAGTTCTGAACAAACAAGTCACACCCTAAGCATTTCACGCTTCCGCCGGGATGTGACACTATAAATCATTAAATTACCATTAATTGATTTAATAAATGGAAGTTGAATAAATAGTATTATTATTGTTTTTGAAGGATTAAAATAAATAAAATTTTTCTAATTAATGTATTTGATTTCAAAAATTGACCCAAACGGATTTCGGTTTGGGTTTCTATTTTCCAAAATGGGCAGATGTTACACGAGAAAATTAATTTCAAGGTTATTTGAAAACTTAGATTTCATTTTGGGTTTGCAAGGGAACTCTTGGGAGCGTTTAATTTTAATAAGTTTAATTATGATATTTCGCAACGCTTAAGTTGGGAGCGTTTAATTTTAATAAGTTTAATTATGATATTTCGCAACGCTTAAGTTTGTTTAATTCCATGATTTGAGGTTTCATATGTTTCTTGACAAGGTGAATAGATCGTCAATTTTTTAGACCTTTTGGTTGACAAGCTTTTGCATTTTAGACGGTACATGACAACTAAGGAAGTTTTGTCATAAGTGAAGCACCAAGTATCAGATCAATACGAGAGTCGACTTGACGAACACGAGATATATTCTTAAGTCACTTTTCGAGGAGATATGAATTCATAAGAGCTCCTCAAAGCAAATAACTTCGATATGGTTCTTAGATGATCGATTCTTGTTCACTATGTCATTGAGGTTTCAAAGTTACATTAGTTTAAATTCGTATCAAAATCGTGTTTGTTAAGATTAATGGTTCAGTTCAGAATAAAAGTATCATTGAAATGTTCAGATTAAGTGTGGTTTTGAGGGGAAGACATTCAAAAAGATTATTAAGGGTCGTTATGAGAATTGGGTAATGAGTTTTAAGTTCCAAGAAGACAAGATCAGTGATAAGATGATTCAAATTAACAAGGTGTTTCAAGTGTAACGTTCGGTTTACAAACCAAAGCAATACGTTGACTTATCAAAGTATTAGGTCAACTTCAACTTTAATGAAGACATGCGTACCTATAAGCGGACACTCACCCCAAGGGTTCCCAGGTAAGGTAAACGGATCCATCGGTTGATTTGAATTTATATGAATACCTTGCCTAGACAGAACACCTCGAGATACAGGCATCACGCTCTTCCAGCATTACATGTTTCAAGTTGTAGGACACAGACTTTGACGAGACTTGAAACCCGAATAACGATTCAAAGATCATTTTGAAAACCATTTGATTTAGGCACATAATGCCTTAGAATATGATTTAGATTTGTGTGTGCATTGATAAGATTCAAAGTATAATAAGAAACACATAAGGCATATAATCACATAATCACGTATAAACATATAAGCACGTAAAATCCTATCTAAGCATATAAACTACATGAGAGGACTCATGTGTAAAGATGCTATAGTCTAGGTCATTCCATTTCTAATAACCTAATTCCTATAACCATGGCTCTGATACCAATCTGTCACACCCCGACCGACGGCGGAATCATCGGGGCGGATGAATGTGAAACGATTGTTCATAGCACATGGAACTAAATTAGTTGGAATAATATTAAATACCATTATTCATTGAACAATACAAGTCAATTAAGTCATTACAATACACAAAAATATAAACAACAACATAAGATGTTTAATTTATCTAAGTCCAAGTTCTATATGAGCAAGAAGAGATCTTCAAGTATCAAACCTGAAACATGTTAAAAATAAAGGGTCAACTTTGAAAGTTGGTGAGTTCTCATGGGTTAAACATACATGTATATAAAAAGGTTTACAAGTAGCAATTCATGTCAATGGTTATGAGTTAGCAAGTTTATAGAACACATATAGCTACAACCAAACCTCGACTTGATTACAAGTTTATAAGATTGGCTAAGTGTACTTGGTTCCCATGATAAACAAGTCATACATCATCAGGAGCCCGCAATACATCGGCTTTAGCACCAAATAGGTTTGTCAGGCCTAAAGATCTAAGACGTTGCCAGGTTAGCAATAGTTAATGATTGTAAACAAAATATGTATCTCATATAAGACTTACAATAACACAAATAACCATGACAAAAAGCTAAAGATGAATTGCATGTGCATTTACAAGTATCATGATGTTTACAAGTGTAAGTTTATAAGGTTAACATGTTTCACCCTAAAAGATTTGAAATAAAGTAAAAAGGGGCATGGAGAACTCACATGGAAAATTCACAATAATAGTGATGGTTGTAGAGTACATAAGAAAGCTTGGATGTTCAAGAGTCAAAGGTGATGTCCTAAATGATAAAAAGAAATAATAACTTGAGGTCGGAATTTATTACAAGAAGTTAGGACGCTTAGGAATGCCAATAAGCGAAAGGTAGATTGAAAAACGATTATTGTACCAATTTTAGATTTTGGACAGAATGTTTGGTATCTGTTTAAACAAGTTTTTAAAATAGTAAACTATTTCATAAAATTATAAAAATTTACATTTGACTAGTTCAAAGTCTCCCGGACAACTTTTGTTTAGAAACATGTTTATGAAAAGATCCGTAAATAGGTCAAACGAGCAGCACAAGACAGAAGGTGCTGAAATGCGCACGTATCTTGTGAAGGCTATTGTTGAGTCGTCCGATTGAGTTTGAAAACGTATAAACTGTCGTTGAAAGGGTAATTCAATGAACTTAACATTGGAGTCTGATTTTACTCAAATTTAGTTTGTTATGATCAAGTTATGGTCGGTTGAAGTAAGATTATATTCTGCCAGAATTGTAGTAAGGCACTTATGTGCACTTTTAAAATTGTTAAAGCATGAAACGGGTTAGATCAAGTTATTATGTCAATATATGGTATATTAGTCTTTATTTTAGTTATAAAAATATTCTAAGTCTTTGGCATAGCCATCATTTAGAAAAATAATCTTGTGGGATAACCGAATGCGGCGGCATAGCCGTCCATATGCAAACGGGATTTTTTTGTTTATGTTAGTGTGTTGTTAGCTTGATTTAGGAATGTTAGTGATTGTTATAAGATTAGTGATTATTAAATATTAATGATAAAATGATAATGATTAAAATAAAAAGAGATTTGGTAGAAGAAAGAATAATAGTAAGAACATAAAGTCATGAGAATAATTGGATGTTAGGATGATTAAAATGTAAAATATAAAAGCAATAAAAGATTACCTTAGTATTAAGAATTCTTGAAATTTCTTGTAAAATAAAATTCTTCAAATTGATCATAACCAATGGATGAAAGAAAGATACGAGAGTGAGCTTTTTAGAAAATGAGCAAATAAAAAGTGAGCCTTAAGGCTTGCTTTTATAGTTGAGGTTAGAAGTAGGTTATGAATGGTGTTAATGGTGAGTTATAAGTCTTTTAAAGAGGGGGTTATGATTGGAATTTGAAATAATATAAAATTAAATAATTAAATAAATAAAGAATACTTACAATTTAAACTTTAAATTTATTAAAGCTTTAATTTTAATTAACAACTTTTTTTATATTAAATCTTTGTGGACTTTATAAATCTAATAAGAACTTGTAATTTGATTATTTATTTTAATTGTATATTTAAAATCTTAAAAATATTAATAACCTTTTATAGACCTTACATATTTGTAAAAATAATGATCTTGTATTTTAATCCTTTATTTTAGTTTTATAACTAAAACTCATAAATGACAAATAAACTTCATGAATTTGTAAAATTTATTCTATAAATCATGAAATTACCATAAATTGATTTAATAAATGGAAGTTGAATAAATAGTATTATTATTGTTTTTGAAGGATTAAAATAAATAAAAATTTTTTAATTAATATATTTGATTTTCAAAAATCGACCTAAACGGATTTCGATTTGGGTTTCTATTTTCCAAAATGGGCAGATGTTACATCTACTACTTCGTCACCTCCTCATCCCGAAACTTGGTTGCCCCTCACACTAAAATTCATTCCCACTATCCCATCTTCTACATCATATTCTCCAACTACCCACCCTCCCAATCTCACATAACGTCACAAAATAATTCAGCCCCTTCTCATACAAATGGATCTGATTCTTCTACCTCCCATTTAAATATATATCCCAACATCACTTCTCCACTATCCACCCCCCACCTGTTAATTCTCCACCACACAATCCTCCTCCTTCGTTGCCTTTCACCCGTCAGGTACGCAAACCAAACCCAAGTACAACAACCCCAATTTTTGTCACACCCCGACCGACTGCGGAATCATCAAGGCGGACGAATGTGAAACGATTGTTCATCGCACATGGAACTAAATAAGTTGTAATAATATTAAATATCATTTTTCATTAAACATTACAAGACAAATAAGCCATTACATAACAATTAAGATACAACCAATAACATAAGATTTTCAATTAACTAAGTCCAAATCCTATATGAGCACGAAGGGATCTTCAAGTAGTAAACCTGAAACATGTTAAAAATAAATGGTCAACTTTGAAAGTTGGTGAGATTTCTATAGTTTTCAATACATAAGTATATAAAAGATGGCAATTCATGTGATAAATTAGAAAGCAAAGTAACTAGGGATGTAAGACAGAATGCACAATCAAACCTTGACAGTTTTACAAGTCTCAACGTTTACAAGTTTATACGATTAGCTAAGTGTACTTGGATCAACCAAGCAGGCTTGTCAGGCCCATAGATCTATGACGTCGCCAGGCTAGCAATAGTCAATGATTGTACATATAATCGACATTACATGGTAATTACTAAGATCAACTAACCACAACATACAAGTGCATTGCCATAAGTTTACAAGAATCAAACGTTTTACAAGTGCAATGATTATAAGATAAGATGTTTCACCCCAAAGTGTGAAAATATGAAAAAGGGGTATAGAAATACTCACAAGTTATGTATAGGGTGATGATAAGAATTTAGACAAGGCTCCAACGATTTCTTTTACAAGCTACCTAAACGTATTAATTTCAAGATTAAGTTCAATAATAAGATTAACAATTAGACGTGAACTAGGGTTTCAATTGGAGTTTGGGGGTTTAAATAATTAAGTGAAATAATGAATCGATTATGTTTTGGTTCAACAAAGTTGGAATAAATCAATTAAAAATAAGTATTCAATAATTTAATTTATTAAATTAATAAGGATTAAATATGATGTGTGAAAAGAAATAATTAAGTTAATAATTAATTATTTAAATTTAATAAATAGAATTAATTAAATACTTATTTAAATGACTTTAAAAATATTTAAAATTATTTTATAAAGTTTTGAACTTTTAAATGTTTTAATATAAAGGTCTTATAATACAAAACCTTAAAAATAAGAATAAAGTATAATAGCACATTATATTGTTTTATAAGTTTCAAGAATTTAAACAAAATTTTAAGGAATAACTTTATTAAATAATTATATACAACATGGTTAAAAGAATAGATGAATAATTAATATTTAAATAATTATCAAATACCTATTTGAATAACTAGTTATTTAACATGTATATTTACAATGTTTTGAAAGAATCAAAATTTGAACCATAAAAGATTTTTAGCATTTAAATCACATAAAAGAATTAATAATGTTTTATAACTTTTGTTATTCTAAAAAAAATTAAATAAATAAATTTAAAATCATAAGTTTTAAAACCCTTAAAATTTATTTAATAATTTCTGAAATGTTTTAGTTAACAAATTAATTTTTATTTTAATTTATTAATATAGTAATAATTTTTCTGAATTATAAATGTAGCAAAAACAATTAAAAGCAAAAGGTTGGCTGAGGTCCGGTTCGAACCCGGGACCTCCTGCCTATGGTTGTGACCAGTTACCAGTTGGGCTAAAGCCCCAATCTGCTTAGGATTCGAAAATAATTTTATACATGCATTAATTAAAGAATCCCCAAATTGATATGAACCCTAGAAACGAATTGAATCCAATTGAGTATGAAATCGATTTCGATACTCGAATTAAACATGGGGCTTTTGTTTCCCACATGAAATCGGGTATGTAGATGTACAGAATTACCTCTCAGGAGTCGTTTAGATGGTGAACGACAGGAAAAACTTGCGATAGAAGGTTGCACCGATTCAAGAAGAAAATGATGATTATAATCAAATTCATGATACGTGAAGCTTCTAATGGCGTTTATGATCGAAAGCCCTCTATTAGTTTCAATTAAAATCAGGTGGATCATGGTGAACGGTTTAGTTGCAGGTCGACGAAAAGATGATGATTGAATTTGAGGTGTGGGTGTGTTTGAATTGAAATTGGGGTTACAGATAGTTCAAATGAGGTGATAGGGAGCTTTACCCTTGATTAATTAGATACAATTCTTTCAGTTTCAGTTCGAACGACTTTAATGTATTTTTAGATGTTTTAATTCCGATTGGTGGGTGATTATGCAGTTACAGGTTCAATTGAATCGAGTTACAAGATCGTAATGGCTTCAGTTACGTCTATGTTTCATGATTTGATCAATTCTCACGGATTAACTTTGAAACCGATCGATTTCGATTGTAGATTCTGTTTTGGGTTTGTGCAGCGCCTAATGGCCTTTGAAACTTGCATTGAAAGTGGTCGCGGTTTCGAATTCAGTTAATGAATGAGGTGAAACGGTTCAATGTGTTTGAAATAGAGAAGTTTGTTGTGATAAAGGGGTCGCTAGAGCTCAGCCGGTCCGGTGGCCGGAGACGGGTAGGGTGACGGGAAGAAAAGGAGGTGGTTAGGTTTAAACGGATGTTACACTTTTAGTCCCTGTGTTTTTAATAGGTTATTATTTTATGACTAAAACTTTAAAACAAAGTTTTATAATTTACAAATTTGACCCCAAACTTATTATCACCCTCATTTTATATTTTAAATGAATTGTTTTACTTTCTTTTATAAAATCTTTATCACTTATTAATTTTTATAAGAGTTTTTACAATTTAATTCCAATTGTGTAATTTAAACTCATAATTTAGAGTAAACCCTATAATCTTTATAAAATCCAAATTTTATATGATTATTCCATTTATTCATTTATAAAATATTATAAAAATTATAAATCTTGTTAAATATTGATTATTAATTTATTAAAGTGGTTAAGAATAATAATCTTTATATATTTACTTATCTTTATAAATTTCATAGAAATTTTAAAGTCTAATTTCTTTTATATAATGATTGGAACTTCTTAAATGATATAAGCCTCATAAGTTTAAACCTGATGGCTCCGTAGACCGCCTCAAAGCTAGGCTTGTCGCCAAAGGCTTCCACCAACGCCCTGGTTTAGACTACATGGAAACATTCAGTCCTGTAGTTAAACCAGCTACCCTTCGTCTAATCCTTTCTCTAGCAATATCTTATGATTGGTCCCTTCTTTAGCTTGACATCAATAATGCATTCCTCCAAGGCACTCTCACTGAATCCGTATACATGTCTCAACCCCCTGGTTATACTAATTCTTCCTTTCCCAATCATGTTTGTAAACTTAACAAGGCTATTTATGGCCTTCGTCAAGCATCGAGAGCTTGGTACGATGAACTTAAGTCTTACCTCCTCTCGGTTCATTTCAAACCAACCATATCTGACCCCTCCCTCTTTGTCAACAAATCTACTACTTCTCCTATTTTCCTTCTTGTTAAGGTCGATGATATCATCATCATGGGTCCCAGTTCATCGCTCATAAACTCCTTCATTCACACTCTCGCCACTCGATTCTCCCTCATAGACCTTGGCAACCTATCATATTTTCTAGGGGTTGAAGTCCTACCTCACCCCACTGGTCTTTTCCTTTCTCAAAGCAAATACATCTCTGATCTCCTTACACGGGCCAACATGAGCAATTGTAAGCCAGCATCCACACCTATGTCATTCTCGTCTCAGCCTACTAAAACTGCAGGCACGCCTCTTACCTCTCCTACTGACTATCGGGCCTTTGTTGGTGCCCTTTAGTATCTATCCCTCACACGCCCTGATATTGCCTTCACGGTTAACAAACTATCTCAATTTATGCATTCTCCAACAGATACTCATTGGGCAGCATTGAAACGTTTGCTACGTTATTTGCATAGTACTTTACATCATGGACTTTTACTTAGGCGTCATTCTCCACTTCAACTTCATGCTTTCACCGACGCAGACTGGGCTGGAGATAAACTTACATACCGCAGCACCACAGGTTATGTTGTTTATCTCGGTTCAAACCCGGTTTCTTGGAGATCCAAACGTCAACCAACTTTGGCCCGGTCATTAACCGAAGCTGAATTCCGGGTTGTGGCTTCCACAACAACAGAGCTGCAATGGTTAATATCATTACTATCTGAACTTGGCTACACATCCATTGTCACCCCGACCATTTATTGCGACAATCTAAGTGCCATACACTACTCCGCTAATCCGGTCTTTCACTCCCGAATGAAGCATCTTGCACTAGATTTCCATTTTGTACGGGAAAAAGTCCAAGCCGGGTCAATAAGAGTCACTCACATTGCGGGGATCGGGGATCATCATCTCATGTCCAAGATTGGTCTCCTTCCACGGTCGTCTATCTTGCGGGGGCCTATTAGAGATAAAATTTTCCCCCTAATATTAAAATAATCCATTTGTTGTATATGCTTACGGATAAAATAGTTTGTTCCTTAGTCTTCCTATTTTGTTGTATTCTCCCTAGTCTTTAGGATATTCTAATTGTATTTATAGTTCTTGATATCTCTTGTTTATAAAACTACCTTGTTACATTTCAGACCTTCAAATGCATGATGGATAGCTTTACCTCCTTGGTTTAGTATCCCTTTTATTGAGAATAAATGATTAGTCATTTGCAAATGGTTCAGACCCGTTGTATCCATGAATTTTTTATGTTGATGAGGCAATTACAAGTTAGTTTATATATGTTCGCATTAAATCATTTAACTTTAAATGTTTACCGTTTACAGTTATATATTTAATTGAATGTGGCACTTCAACATTATGTTTTAATACATATAAACTTGTTAAACTGGATTGTTACAATATATAATATGTACCATCATATTTTATTTTTTTACTTTGTTATTTATTTACTTAGACATCATGGCTGTTCAAGTTGGGTTTCCCAAACGGATGGGCGTATACCGAACCCGAACCCGATCCCGAAAGATGCTGAAAATTAGAACCGAGTACCTTTTATAAATACAGGTATCTGGTAATAGGTAAATCGGTTTCGGTAAAGTGGATGATCGGTACGGTACTGAGAACCGATGAGCAACCTTTCTGCTACAACCCTCTCGAACAACAACATGGTGATGTATTCTAGTTGTATCATAACATATAAATCATCCTTTTTGTGTGATTTGCTGCTTGTTGAAGGATTGAATTCTTTTTGTGGCTTATTGGGGCATTTGGAAATTAATCAAGCTTGTATCTTGATGCCAGTGTACACAATCGAACAGAGTTTGACATAGTGGTTGGCTACTTATTTGAAAAATGTAACTTCTATGTTATTCTTTGTTTTATACTAATTTTTGTCCAAGTATCATAAGAATGGTTTTCGTATGCAAGTGCACTAAAAGGTGATTTCTGGCGATTGTTTCGCCTCTCAAGCCACGACTGTGGTGGCTAAATCCGATGGAGTCAATGCGGCAATTGTGAAAGCACTCTACTTTAAAACGAAAACAAACGCTTGCTTCACTTTGATATAAGTGAAAGTACTTGAGCTCCTTGGTTAAACAATGAAGCCATCCTACCTCAAGAGATCGATTGAGGATTCTTTGGTTTTGTTTCTTTTATAAACTAGACTAGATTCATTTGATTTTTTGTTATGTAATTACCCTATATATTAAAAAAACAATTGGAGGAATAGAAGAGTTTATATTGTTTTGATATTGACCATAAAGGTTTTCATTATTTGCATTTCCCCCTCTTATGCTTGGTTTATTTTGTGGGTTCCGATGGAGAGTTTGGGAAAGGGAATTGAGGGTTAACGGCGAGGGAGGCGCGCAGTAGCCTCGCTGTCTTGCACGACTTCCAATGCGGGAGGCGTTAGCCTTTCCGGTGTGACCGGTGTCTCCGGTTGATGTATGGAGGCTGAGACTGTCATGTCGAGGCGTTAGCCTTTCCTACAAGACAGATGTCTCCGACGTCCTTTTTTGATGGTTGCCAATATATATATAATATTAATTTATGAATGAAAGAAATAGTATAGTTTTAAAAAGGTTTCAAAGTGACCACAAAATGTTTTTTATTTTGCATTTTGACCAAGGAATTTTCTTGGGTACATTCTTGAAACCACATCGCGATCCACCATGACACCACACCATATCAGATTCCCCAATACCATGTTTGGTTCTTCGATTCTCTTCTTTTGCTTTTTTAAATCTGGAAGTTGGAGTTTCCGACCAAAACTCGCCTTCGCCACCACCTGTTGCGCTTGAACCAACATGATCTCATATGGGTTAGGGTTAGAGATTTTTTGAGAGAGGGAAAGAGACCAGTGGTAGTGGCTATGATGGTGTAGTGCTGCGGCGGTTGTGATAACGCGTGTCACCGGAAATTGAGGTCTCAGGTGATAGTGGAGTGGTTATCACTAGAAAATGAGGGTGGGGAAAGGAAGAAACGGTGTTGATGAAGAACAAGGACACAAGATTTGCAAATTTTCCGGGAAATTGTGGTGGCCGTCGATGATGTTAGTGCAAATTTTACGACTTAAATTTAGTTTGTAAACAAGCCAGGGTAATTGTAGTCTATACTTCACCTCACCTGTTTATTTTTATGTATATTTTGAGTTGTTTTTCGTTTCAACGTAAATTTTGTTTGGAGTCGTGTCAAATATAATACATTTTCAATTGAAGACATAAATTGGAATTACTCTAATTAAGTTTTGACGTAAATTAGGTTTGGTAACGAGACGGGTCAATTGTAGTCTTTGATTTATCACGATGTGTACGCTGCTGCCGCAACGTGCGACGTGTATAAAAACTAGTTTTAATTTTAAGTTTGAATATTTTTTCTACTGCTATAATTTTGATATTTCAGTAAACTATGTTGAATGTTTATGAAATGCTAACTGTGAGGTCTTCCCGGACCGGGGCTTACATGTCGACCAAACTTTTTTTACCTTTGCTTGATCACTCAATCACTTTCTTCCCTTTTTGTGACAACCTTGTCGGTGTGTGTTTCGTTGAGGTGTGGAATGTTGCTTGTGAAACCTTAATCTGAACTTGTATATATAGTTGTCATTCCCCAATGTCTAATTGGGCGGCTTCATTCATGATTTCTAACCAAGAGCTCAAAGCCGCTTCACTCGCAGTGGTGCTCCCGAGTTACCAACATCAACCCGCGAGACCCCGACCACCCGAAGTTTCAAGTGGTTTCGCGCCCTAGTATCTTCAATTCAATGACAACACACAATACCATAAGGGACATATGTATTCTCTAGGACGAGACTCATAATATGTTTTAAAACAACCCACGTTAAACACGAATTATCCGCCACAATCACATTCTTTTTCTTTCTTGTTATTTTTTTTAGTTAAATTGTAGCCAACCATTCATTTCTTCTACAATATCTATAGTTATGTATAAATGTTCAACTTTTATCATTTTCTTTCTTATCAGTAATACCATCATCCGTAGGAAACTCCAGCGCCGCCGCACTTGAAACCACTAATCTATTACCACTACTTCCACGTCGGATTCTGACACTATTAACTAGATTCTTTGTATTAGCTCCTGTAATTTCCACCAACGCCCATGGGCAATATTGTAAATTCACCCACGTTCACCATATTCTCATCCTTTATAATATATTTCAATCTTCCCATTTTCACGTACCATTTCTCAACTCTTTCCAACTACATCTTTGTTTTCAAACTCTCATCTTCACAAAATTATACACAAAAGCTGATGAATTATGTTTAAACCTATTAAGAATTTGCTTAAGATTGGATGAATGCAAGCTCATAATGTATGGTGATGAGCTTAGATTATCTGATGTGATGCCTAGAGATCATATGGACTCTATGATGCATTCCCATGGTGAGTTTTCCAAGATGAAGGAGTTGATTTCTTCAGATTCTTATTCCAACTACAATCATCATAATCACAATCACAATTGGAATCAGAACCACACTCAGGATCATCATCAGCGATCTGACGTTGACCGACAAACTGAAGCCCCGTTAATGCGCTACCGCTCGGCGCCCAGCTCTTTCTACGCAAGTATCCTTGACGAAAGCGGGTGTGATGATTTTCTTTCGCCTCCTATAGACACATCCTCAAACCTTGAGTTCTTCTCTCAGCATCAATATCAACAGCAACAGCAACAACAACAACAGCAACAACAACAACAAAATTATCAGCTGGATTCATCTGAGTTAATACAGTATGAATCGTCATCGACATCTATGAAGCTAGAATCTAAAGAATCGGGTACCTACGGTGGTAGTTCACAGCAAATGCAGCATTTGGGACATGGTAACGGCAACGGTATCTACGATCATACGAATCGTAATAATCCGGAGAGTTCATCAAGATTCAGATCCATGAATTCAACAAGCTCAAATCTCATCAGACAAAGTAGCTCACCAGCTGGATTTCTGGCATCCTTGAATTCTGAAAGTGGTAAACTTTTTAATTTTATTATTAAAAGTCTTGTTTATTTCAACTTGCACCTTCAAACACACTCCACAACTTTCAATATCAAGTGCTAGCTGGTCTATGAAGGTAAAAAACTTGTCGTTATCATAATTATCACTAATATTTAATCTCTTAGGATAATTTTCATTAGTTTGTATTAATGTTTGTTTATTTCAACTTGCATGCTATTTATAGTTTAACTAATATATAACCCTCCAATGAAATCGATGCAATTAAAGTAGATTACTTTTTAGACCCACATTTCCAATTAAAGTTTTAGCTTATAATTAAACGCATTGTCAAAGTGATTAGTTATATTATTTATATATAAAATATAAATAAAGTAGCTATCGAGCTTAAATAAATGAAAATCGGAGATAAATATATGTAGTTGACTTTGCTAAGTTAGTAGTTTGACTTTTGGATACAAATCATTAAGAAGTAACCTTTTATATATCTTTTTCTAAAAATGGTTGTTAAGTGTTAACATCTTGAGTTCATTGTTTAATCTCCCTTTGTAGCATAATCTTTCGTAGTTATATGTTTCCAAATTGTATATTTCTCATTCGTCAAACTTCATGGAACTCGTTTACATTTACTTTTTAATTCTTTAATTATGTAGATCCGGATCGAGAAAAGATTCCAAAATTTCCCTTGCTTTTAGAGCTGATTTGGGAACACATGTTTATGACATAAAAATAAATAATTGTTTCATTATATTTTTAACATAAATCTTGTCCAATTTAAAATATGTTGTATAATACATGTGGTAGAGAACAAAGTACATGAACTATGGAAAAAAACTCGAAAATAACTCAAAACCCTAGTACATAAACTATCATACATAAACTATCTTATCCAAAACAGAATAAACATTTTATGGAATAAAACACAAAAAATAACTCAAAACCCTAGTATATAAACTATCATACCATAACATCTAACATGGCATGGCATTTATAAGAGAAACCCAACTTGGTTTGCAAGCTACCTCTAATTATAGTTCAATTATAATCGTTAAACATAAACTTTTGACCAACCAGTCAACTTCTATCCCTCACTTCACCACCTTGTGCATAGAAGTCCTCAACCGGCCCACGGACTTGTAGAACCGAGTCAAATACTTATCTTAGCAATCACCCTCGCCCCTAATTTCTGACCCGATTACAGAGGTCTTCTACTCCGACTAGTTATTTCATATCTTTAAACTTGATTAGTCCCGCTGCGATTTTGTCAAGAGGTCCGCCTCTTGTTCTTAAAAAAAAAAACATATCCGACTTTAAATTGGTTTCATTCGATGCATTCATGGATGAAGTGATATCGAGTGTGGATTTCTTGCTCCTACCATGAAACACAAGATTTTTGGTCAAGGCGACAACGAATTGATTATCTATCTACATAGTTACCTTTTTTTCTATCTCATCCTGAGATCTTGCATAACAAATCTTAGAGTCATATGGCTTGGCAAACCGTCACCGTTGCTACCACGAACTCCGGTTCGCAAGATGAAAGAGCAATGGTTGCTTGGTTATGAAAGCACCAAGTAATGGGTGTCGACCCCAAGTAGAAAACATGGCCGGTTGTACTTATTCCATTATCTACATCAACATTGTTACTACTATTGCTATATTCGATTCATCTTTTTTTAAGGTCCCCTCATTCGTAGTTCAACCCAAAGATTGGAGTTCCTTGTATGTACCATAGAACATGTTTTATTGCTACACTATGAGACACTTTGAGGCTTTGAATGTAACAACTTAAGACCCCAATAGAGTGTGGGAGGTCAGATCGAGTATGTAGTAGGGGTCGATGGAACCAAATCATTTTTCGATACCTTTATGTCTTAGATATCTTCTTCCTTCTCGTTTTGCATAGTTTTATAATGGGCTCCATTGGTACATGAGCAAGGTTACAAGTTTCCATGACGACTTCCTTAATATTTTATGTGCATACCCTTCTTGTTCATTCTTTATTTCTTTCTCTCTTGTGATACTTCAATGCAAAGGTAATATGTCAACTTGCCAACATCCGACATATCAAACTTGTAAGGATCAACAATAACATAAGATCGATCTCGTGATAAGAATACGGAATATAATCATCACGGTATTAAGATTGAATAGTAGAAAATAAGCACAAATGTAAATAAACTTCTCTATTATATTGCTTTATGATTTTGAGTAATTACAAGTAAGTTTGAAATTAGGAAATAACAAAAGCTGAATTTAAAGTTTTCACCTTATTAATTTTTCTCAATTTTTAAAAATTCCAACTTCATTCTTTCATCAAATTGTCCAAAATTAATTGATTAAGTTTCCAATTAATGATTTAGGTTCAATGTTGATCCTAATTGTCTCTAATTGATTCAATTAAGCTCAATTAATCACATAAACACCATCAACTCTTCAATCAAAAGCATAACAGCTCTCAACATCTTCAAATATAAATATAAATCAAGTTAATCTTCAAGGAATTCAGGTTCAGAGCTCAAGAACACTTCAAAAACACTCTTCAATCTTCAATTCAATCGATCTAAAGCATACCAAGCTCTGATACCAATTGTAAGGATCAACAATAACATAAGATTGATCTCATGATAAGAACATGAAATATAATCATCACAGTATTAAGATTGAATAGTAGAATATAAGCACAAGTAAATAAACTTTTCAGTTATATTGCTCTCTGATATTGAGTAATTACAAGTAAGTCTGAAATCAAAAAATTACAAAAGCTCTACTTAATTACAACAACTAACAACTATTTATACTAAACTAGAAGTTATCGCATAGTTCTCGCGTGACTTCATAGTTCTCGTGCGAGATGAACTTCTCGTGCGGCAACTTCAAGTTCTCGCGCGACTTGATCTTTATTATCTTGATTTGATTTCCCGAGCCTTTAAGTTCAATCCTTATAAAACTTGTCAACATACCCTTTTTGAAGTCGCGGGGTGATAATATTTGAACTTGTTCCGGTGATGAAGAAATCGTTAACATAGACCGTTATAATTAATCAAAGTTTGCCGCTTGTCTCGCGATAACCCAATTGTTCTTTAGAGCATCTTTAAAACTTCATTTCTTTCAAGATTTGATTAAGTTTAGTGTTCCATACTCGATGAACTTGTCTCAAGTCGTACCATGCCTTTGATAGTTTGTAAACCTTGTTTTCTTCCTCTTCCTTTTCGAATCCTCCGAATATGTCACATATCTCCTTTAGTCATCCATGTAAGAAAACCGTTATAACACCAAGGTGGTGGATTTCCCTCCCATTTGAAGTGGCTAAAGCAATTAATAGCCTAAAAGTCTTGATGCTTGCCATCGACGCAAAAACGTCGTAGTAGTCAACTCCATGTTGTTGGACGTAACCCTTTGCTATTAAACATGCTTTATATTTATTTATAGAACCATTTTTACTCTTCTTTCCCTTAAAAATCCATTTCCTTTAGAGACCACGTTTTGTTCTTGTTTACTAGATCAATTTTGGCTCTCATCACTTCCATATATTCTTTTAATGCTTTAACTTCTTGAAAGTTATCTGGTTCTTCATGTATAGATAGTAGTAGCTACTCACTATCAACATAAGTATGTAAAATATAACTGTTAAGATATTTCTGAGGTATAGTTACATGGTTGGATCTTTGTACTAATGTCTGGGGTTGTACACATGTTGGGTCGTGGCTTATGCTTGGCCTAATTGTTTGGTTGCTTTCTTGTAGCGTTTGGATCTTTATACTAGTGTTTTGGTCGGTCAGTGGGTTTTTGAGCCTATGAGTTAGATTGTTTTCGTCGGTTAGTTCTAGGTCTGAGGTAGTGTTTTTTTTTAAAGGCCTAGGGTTCTCTATTTTCTTGGTAATTAGTTTTACCCTAAAAGCACCAATATTTTTCATCAAATTTAAGATCTCGACTAACAATTATCTTCCGAGTTGTTAGGTTGTAATGTCTATACGCCTTAGTAGCCTGCTCAGTTCCAAGATAAACTCGAGTCTTTGAATGATTATCTAATTTCTTTAATTTTTTGGTTGGAACTATTGTCATGCCACGCACCCAAATATCTTGAGGCAACTAATATTTGGCTCTCTTGAAAAACTTTTGATAGGGTTTTTGTCAGGGTATCGCATGATTGAGAATATTGTTGAGTAAGTATGTTGTGTGGTTTACGACTTCCCCCATAAGCAGTTTGGAACTTCTATGGTCGTCGTACTACTTTAGGTTTTACGTCAATTTTATTAAGGTGTATATGGACAGCAAGTTGCCTTTTTATGTTTCTTTCGTTACAAAACTTTTGAAGAAGTGAATTCACCCACCACCCTCGTTATGGTTCAAAAAGTTTGGATGGTCTTCCTAGTTTCTTTCTCAACTAATTATTTGAAGTTTTTGAACTTTACTAATGCCTCAAGCATAATTCAGATAATTGGTTTTCTTGTTGCATGTGTGGCAACCCATGTACCAATTCTGATTTCTTGATTTCCTTTACTTTTATTAACAACCTTCCATAATATTACCATCATGCATGGTTACAAAATCATTCATATTAACTTCTTAATTAGAATTGGTAGCTTGTCCCAAGCTAACAGTGTTACTTTTTTCGTGTAAGTAGTATACTTTGGTCATAAGTCTTTGTTCTCCCTTTCTTTCTTGGAAAAGAATTAATCATTTTCCCTTACTATTAATGCATGAATTATCACCAAAACTTAACGTACTGGACACTTTTTCGTCAAGCTTCGTAAAGCAACCCCGATTTCTCGTTTTGTGATTACTTGCCTGTTATCTAGATACCAAATACCATCCTCATTGTGATTGGGTTTGAATCATTTTTTCATTCAAGAAATATTTTCATGCATAATAAACATCGGATCTTTGTTTGTTTCAATCATGTTTGCTTCTCGTACCCTTAGCTTCTTATCGAGACAAACAAATGCCAAGTGTAACATTGCCCTTTAGGTCTATTCTTTTTCTTTTTGCCTCATGGTTTGTTGTTGGTTTGAGTGTGGAATGATCTCGGTCTTACCTAGATAAGTGGCCTCACTCCTTCCTTGATTCACACTACATCATTGGGCTTGACCACATTAGCAATCTCCCTTTAGGATGTAAGTTACTTCTATTTTACTAAACATGAGTTTGCTTTGTTCTTTATTTTGGATCTCGTCACTCATGATTCTTTTTTCATAAGCTTTCAACCATCCAACGACATCTTCAAAACCGTGGTTTAATAGTCAAGTGTCTATTTAATAGCAACAACCATATGAATTAAGTTTTTTCTGGGGTAATAGACAGAAATTTCTTAACCATTTTTGTTTCCTCCCCGACTTGCCAAGAAAAGCCGCTTTTCAGGATATGGTGGATAACTTGTTGGTGAAGTCATCAATAATACTCATGTCTTTCATCTCTAAATCATCTAATTGTATCATTAGGTTTTGTAGTTGGCTTCCTTTACACGATCCACTTCAAGGTTGTGAATTTTGATAGCCACCCACATATCTATCAAGTTTTGCAAGTTCCTAAACAAAAGGATCTATTTTTTGAGTATTACTTGAGATAAAAGCACAATCTCCATAGTGTTCTTCTTTTCATCTTGTGTTGCGGGATCAATCGCATCAAACACCATACAAATCAAACAAAACTTTCATCCTTATTGACCATACCTTGTAGTTTACCAACATTAATGTCAGGCAGTGAAAAGTAGTCGGATTGCTTTCTATTGGGCCGCTAGTGGACGTTGGAGTAAAGGAGTTTTCTTCTTCACGTTGGTTCTTGATTCTTCTCACTTCCTTCGATTAGTAAGATCACAAACCTCTTTGTTCTTCTTGGATCGCAACTTGCCTCGGTCTTTTGGCTAGTCATAATACCTTGAACGTAGTTTGGATTCCTAATCTTTTATTGGAATTAATATGAGGGGCTGTTTGATAAAACTGACTCAGTAAGATCTAACAGAGTCAGAAACTGACCCAGTTAGAAGTTCTGACTGAGTTTGCATCTGACTGAAACTTGGTTGTTTAATTCAGTATCTGACTGACTCTGCTGAATGATAAAAATATATAATTTAATTTACATATTTCTAAAATTCATACATTGTTAAACATAAAAAAAGCCAAATAAATGATTAATAACTAAACCTACCAATTAACTTCAACAAATCAAAGCAGGGAGGGTTCGGCCGAGGGGCAGCGCCCCTTTTCCGGGTCAGCAAGTTTTAATTTTGGGTCTGGGTCAGCACCCATGGACCCGATCAGAACGTTATACAGGCAAATCAAACACGCTGACCGGCTGATCGAGTCAGCTAGTCAGGCGGGTCAGCCCAAATCAAACAGCCCCTAAGTTCTAGTAGATAATTTATATCAAGAACACAAATTAAAACACACAATTTATGGGATAAACTCACTTTATTATACTAAAGAGAATAACTCAAAACTCTAATTTATAAATCTCATACCATAACCTCTAATTTGCTTAGTTGGTATTTATAGAAGAAACCCAACTTGGTTTGCAGGCTAGTACTAATCATAATTCAATTGCAATTGTTAAACCTAAACTTTTGATCAACTTGTCAACTTCTGCCCTAACTTCACCGCCTTGCGCGTACGAGTCCTCGTCCGGCCCACCACCTTTTAGAGTCGGGTGTAATATCCTGAGGGTGTAAATAAGGGTGTAATATTTGAACTAAAAATCTCAAAATCAAACCTAAATGAAATGAAATTTGAATTGATATTTTCCTAAAATCTTAAACCATGTCAGCCACCATCTTGATTTAGATTTAAAGTAAAATTCAAATTTATGATTGTTTATGATTTCATTCCAATATTGGAATTTGATCTATGTATACAGTTATATGTGTGTGATTGGGTTTGTATATATATGTATATTAAAACTCGCGTGTTATATGAGTTGAATAAATATATATATATTCGAGAGAAAAATGCTGAAGATGTAAAAAAACAAGACTAATTTAGTTGTATTAACTTTGATTATATTGTCAATTATCATTTATCTTTATTAGTTTCTAATTTTTCTATTATAAAACCAATTAACTAAATCAAATATATCCAATAAAATTTGGATATTTTTATGTTCATATAAAAAAGTAAATTAATAAATTAAATTAAATAATATGATTAATTGGTTTTGGCGGGAATAACATTCAAAGTATACATAGATTCATGCTACATAACATTCAATTTCCATTTTTTATTAGAAAATATATTTTGAAAAATATGCCTCTGATAAAGTAATTAGCACATTCAATAAGTCTGTCATACTTTATATAATAAGTTAAGAAAATGAACATTGCTACTTTATTTTCAATTTTTAATGATATGATTAACTTATATTCTAAATGTTACCTATTTTAATTTTAGACATTTTATGTTTTTTATTAGCTTCAAACGTTTATTTTCTTGAAGATTTGTTTTTCTTTTTAAGTTTTTATGTCTAAAAAATTATCTAGTTTGACAGTGATGAAAATGAAAAGTGAATGAGAATACTTCTAAGACTTGCTACATTTGTGTTGTTAATTTAAATGTAATTGAATTATCTGAATTCGAATGGGCATTTTTAAATCTATTTCGAATCCAACTTCATCATATTGAAAATCAATAATAAGATTCGATTAACTCGAGTAACCCAAAATTCAATTTGGTTAACATCCCCAAATTCAGCATAGTTAATGTCTTGCAGATAGTTTTGAAACTTCTTTATGTGAAAGTAGTTTGTAATATGTTTCTTATAAAATGATTAAGAGGAATACTTTCAATTTTGATAGCTGGTTTTGGAGGTACAAGAGATGTAGCAAAAACCAATTCCTCAAATAGGATGAGTAATAACATCAGTTTCTCACCCGGGCTTTCTTCGTCATCAATGTTCTCACCTCAAAATCCCGAAAACCGGAATCAAATGAATGATTCGACTTTCAAGAGCTTGAAAAGGACTAGAGATGGTGATTCAATAACGTTGGACAGACAGGTTAATTTCTCTTGATTCTACAAACACCACTACAAAACTGCATACAATTGCATGCATATTCAGTTGTATACAATATTCTTTGTTGCTTTCAGAATGGATACAATACTCATACTTTGGTACACCATTTGAGCTTGCCAAAAACATCTTCTGAAAAGGAAATTGCTGAAAAGTTCTTGCGCTTTGAACGAGACTTGGTTCCTACCAACAGTCGCGCAAAAAGAGGATGTGCGACACACCCACGAAGCATTGCAGAGAGGGTTAGCCCGAAACACTTAAATTAGTTCCATTTATTTATAAAGGGTCCTAAAAAAGGAACACCATACATAACCGAATTGTTTAGACTTAACAAGCGACGCATATGTGCAATGTGCAGGTGAGAAGAACCCGAATAAGTGAGAGAATGAAAAAGCTACAAGAGCTCTTCCCTAATATGGACAAGGTTGATGTTTGGACCTCAACAATATAGTTTAATTTGTTTATTTAGTGACCAATATTCATAAACTTTGTACTATTAAACATAATGTGGGAGATCTCAGTTTTTTCATTTACCATCTGCAGCAAACAAGCATTGCAGACATGTTAGATATGGCTGTTCAGTACATTAAAGATCTCCAGAAGAATTTGCAGGTAAACCCAAGAACTCAATGTTATTGAAGTTCAAAACATACATCTTATATACCTATTATTGTCTACTGATTTGATCTCATGAACATTCTTTTGTTGTGGGTGCAGACTCTCAAAGATGCTCGATCAACGTGTGCATGTTCGAGTAAGCAATAACGGTGGTTCAGCCATACAACTTGCATTCAAATAAGTTGTACAATGGAAAAGTACACTAAGCTTAAGCGAAGCAAATTGTTGTATATGTTCCCACGAGTTTGAATTAATGTGGTTTTTAGGTTTTTTACATCAAGCATTCTACTTAAAGCTAGAGTACCATGGGCGACACCCATAATCTAACTCTGGATCAATGTGATTATCGTTGTAGACTCTTGAAGCTAGGTTTAAATTTTGTAACCGTTGAACATTCTTGGTGTACCAAGTGTGTGTGATTGTTGATAACTCATTCAAAGTAATTTTGATTCTTGGTAAAGTGGTATACTTTCCAACCACAAGATTGTAGGATCAAATCATACGAAGTGTAGATAACATAATTCTAGAAGTAAAGTAAATGTATAGTAGAGAATGTGTGAATTTACTAGGGCAAAAAAATTAAACTAATTTTAAAGATAAACTGTTTTTACAAGACATATATAATTATGCTTGATCGAGATGTATCCCATAAGAGGTAGATATGACGAGCGGTTTTAAACAAACAATCAATATTGGATACCCCTAACAAGTTGGGTATTCGGCTTGTTATGGATGTGGTATCGACATGGAGTATGTCAATCATGTGCTAATCAGATGCAAATTTGTTGCGGCTATTTGAGAGGGTGTTAGAAGATGGATCGATATCCCAGCATTGCCAGGGTCCTTTATCTTGGGTGTTCTTCAACCACCGAGTGATATAATTGTCTTGCGATTTCTAAGGAGGTTGTTTCAAGCTATTATCATTGATTTGTCGTGCTCAATTTGAAGAGCTAGAAATGCAATGTAAACAATTTATATCTTTGACCTTTAAGATTTTGCTCTAGTTACAAAGTTGATGCAAAATTATATACTCGGTTTGAATTTAGCTTTAGTTGTATGCTAAAAAGAATACGACTAGTGTAATCCTAGAGTAACACGGACAAAGTTAAGCCCGAAAGTAAAAAATAAATTATAGTTTATGCAAATTGCTATAGTGAAATTTCAATTTTACAACCATATAACTCAAATGTTTGTAGTGTTCAAACTAAATAACTTAACATTCATGTGTCTTTTTATTTCTAAGTTTCTTACATATAACATACCTTAAAAAGCAGTTATCTTTCACGGTAACTCAAGAATGAAACGTTATGCTAAGCGTGTTCTCTAGCTCACGATGAAACCAATCATCACCTGTTTATACAAAACTCAAACTTACAAAATTTTAATATTTGATTTATTTTTGTTATGGAAATCACTCACGAATTGTAGATCATTTGTGTCATAAATTCACATACCTTGTTAATTTTATATTTAGTTTATTTATGTTAAGACATTCACATTCTCGAATTGTAAAATCATTTGTCATAAATTCACAGATCTTGTTAGCAACACGATGTTTGGATGACTTTAAAGGGTAAGTTTCTATCTTTTTTTTTAACCAGCTTTTTATTGACACCAAATTTAAACTAATAATCATTCATTAATCACTAGGTTAGTTCCCGTGTAATACACGGATTGAATAAATAAAATATTAAATAATTATTAATAAAAACTTACGCATTATAAATCATGGTTGAAGATAAAATATGATTATAATTACGTATTAATAACTACTTTAATTAAATAAACAATAATGTATTTTTCTTAAGCTAAAAACTTACTCATGCTTGGTTTATTTATAGATAGATCATAGATAGATAAGCTAAAAACTCATTAAATAAGCATATTAAATTTTAATGTAAAATATATATGTAAAATGAACATGAATAGTTACAGTATAATATAAAATTAAAATTAAAATTATATATGATTAATAGTTCAAGAAATAAAACAATTATACCATTTTTTAACTCTCTTGTGTAAATAGTTTCATCTTTAAACATTTGTTTTAAGATTTTGTTTATAAAAAATATTTTTCTATAAAAATATTGTTTTTAAAAAAACTCGGTTTGTAATTATTTTGGTTGTTTTAAAAAGACTGTTTTAAAATATTTCACCTGTTTATAATTTTTGTTTTAAGACAAAATGATTTAAAATATTTTGTTTAAAAAATGTTTAGTGTTTTAGAAAATTTCATATTATATAAAATTTTAGTTTTTTGTTATTTAGATTTTAGTTAAAAACTAGTATAAAGCCCAACCGCGTTGCGGTGGGGACGTAAACCATGCAAAGTAACACTAATAAATACATAAAAATCGAACGGAAAGTAGACGTAAAAACACAAAAATATTAAACATAATAATTAAGTGGATCTAGTACTCGTACGTTATTACGGGGTCGTTAAAGAGAAAAAAAGGCATAACAATGCTGAACCACACATGTTACGGTGTGTTAACTCTTAAAATTTAGACCGAAATGTAACATGAAAAAATTATAAAATATGAAATGTATGAGGGGAAAAAGTTGAGATGATAAAATTTAGGGGGTTAGATCGTAAGAGATGTAAAAGTATTGGGTTTAAAATAAAAAAACAAAAAATATGTACAATATTAAAGCTAATGGTACAACAATCAATGCATATTGAAGTTGATAATTAGTATATACTAGTATAATGCCGCGCGTTGCGACGGGGCATAAAACGTGCTAAGTAGCATCAATGTCACACAATTGCTAGAGATAAAAACGTTAAACCATATGCGCATGTTGCGGCATGGTAACTCCGAATTTTTAGAACGAAACCTAAAAACGAAAAAATTATAAACGATGAAAATACATGAGATCAAAGTTGAAAGTAAACAAAAATGATATGTTTAAATGTAAAAGATAAAAACTATTAGGGTTAAAACTCAAATTTTAAAGAAAAAATAAAAGTACAACTTGTAAAGCATGATGTACAACTAATAATGCATAATCAAATTGGAAATTAGTAATATATAAATTAAATGTTGTTTTTAATTTCTTTCATAAAATCTATTTAAAAAAGATAGTTTGATTTAAAAAAAATAAATAATAGAAAGAAACATAGCAATTAATAGAATTTACATTTAATAAGAAAGAGAAATTTATAGAAGTATTTAAATTACTATAATACCCTTTTGGAGGGAAAATTAGTCCTACTATTCTAATAAAAGGGTAATTGGGGTTGGCACATGTCATTTTTTAGACTATTCTAATGTCACATGGCATCTTGACATTTAACAAATAAATATTTTTCCCGCCCAAAAGAATTCAACCTACCATTTTTGTATTAATTGTTTTAAATACACATTTTGTTTCCAAATATAATTCCATCCAAAATTAGTGGGATATAAATTAAAACACTTTCATTTTAAACTAAAAACATATATTTATTACTTTTACTATTAACAAAATCTATTTGTTAATTTTTAAAATTATCTTTTTATCACATCTTTATTTTTAAAAGACAAATTAAGTCATAATTTTAAGATAAATATTTAATTTAAGATTGTATAGTACCACTTAAAGGCACACCAATTATAATATTTTATATGTTTTTTTTTCTATAGAAACTTCTATTAGTAAAAACAAAGAAATGCTTTTAGAAATTAAAATAAAATACTATTAAAAAGGTATTTAAATTAGATATCGATATTTTCAATTGTCTTTTATTTTATTACCGTCTCTTTTTCTTTTCTTATTTGTTACCATCAACAAAATCATTTATTTCCAAAATTTAAGATGTTTTAACTAATTTTTAAAATGTGTTCTTATTTCATTAGAAAGATTTTATTTTATTTTAGAAGTGGTTTCTTTAATTTATTAGATAACTTTTTTTTCTGTTTTCTTTTTATCCAGTTTTGTTATATTATTTTTTATTTATGTAGAACTCTTTAATCAAGTATATCAAGATAACTGCTTGCTTGCTTACCAAGCCATAGTAGCCATTTTTGTGTGAAATTTAGAAGGTTTATTTAATTTTGTATTGTCCATGAGTAGTTGTATTATCATGTGAACGTAATTTTAATATTAAACTCAACTAAATATATGCATGATTATGGGTTATAATTAGTATCAAAGGCATCATGGACCTTCTTTCTATGAGGCTCTTTTTTTAGTGAATCTACATGCAATATTTACTTACACTCTCATATTTTACGTTTTTTTTATCATTTACAATTACTCGAGACGAGATTAGTCAATATTTTACTTTTTTAATAATTGTCAAGTTAGGTTATTTAATTAAAATTTTAAACTCATGTACATATAAATGGTTTTCCCATACAAAACTTGATATAAATTTAATATCATTGTTTATTACTTATAATTTTTACTCATACGTAATTTTAATCGTATATTTTAAAATATCGTTTATAATTAATAAAATTTTATTTATTTAATATTTTACTTATTAAACCCGTGTAATACACGGGTTTACTAAAACTAGTATGTTGATATATAAAAAAATAACAAGTTTCAAAAACATGACTTAAGAGAAGGACAAGTGTTAAAAGAAACATTGTTTTATTAGAGGTTATAGATTATTCAATCAATAAAAACCCTAATCAGTCTTTAATTATTACCCAAGTAATAAAGACTCTATAATCATTTTTTAGTTATTACCCAATGATTAGTTTCTATTAATTTATTTTTTAGTAAGACTTTATACTTTATTCTTGTTTGAGTTTTGGGAAAATTTTGATTAGCATGATATTTAAAATTAAGATATTAAACCAGAAAATCTGTGTTATAATTTTTATTCTTTTGTTTTATATTTTTTGTTCATATAATGTTAAGGTTTTTTTTTATATTTCTATATACATTACGTTTGATTAAAAGATAGTATCCACATTAATATTACGAGTCTTCTTTGTGCCTCCGGGGCATATTTAAATTTATATCGCTTCAGAATAGGTGACCCAAACCTTGACATTTCGCCGCTTGAAGGGACACTTTTATGAGTTTTGGCCTTTGGGTTAGAGGAGAGGGGAAGTTTACCGGATGTAGTGCATTTAGCCACGACTTTTTTCATATTCTTTTGTTAGCTCGCAACATCCTCTCTTGCCTTAGTATGTTGGAGGATTTCTCTATCATTTGGCAATACTCTCCTCTACATTGTGTCTCTATACCTGCACCATCCATGAGAAAATTAGGAGTATGGAATTCAAATAATCCTTTATTACATTATAACACTTGTGTGCCTTTAACTTAAAGTTAAAATAGGGAAAGAATATTGTTCTCATAAAGTTAAAAATAGGGAAAGAATACAGAAGCGACAAGGGTATTGTAATAGTCCATATAAACCATACCAAGAAATTGTCTATTTTACCCTTGATGGGTTACCCATCCAGAAACTCACGATTTTGTTTTTACCTGACGAGTTACTCATCAAGATAAAACACGTTCCGGTAGAGAAGGTTTCCACCCTCTTACAGGAATGGATTCGTTCCATCCTCCTCGACCGATGTGGTAATTACCTCTCTACCTCTCTTAAGAAGCCTAATGTCCACACTTGCAAACCAGTTTCAGCCAACCTACCTCTGATATCATCTGTAACAATCCATTTAAACATACCAAGATATTGCCTGCTTTACCCTTGATGGGCTGCCCATCCAGGAACTCATCGTTTTGTTTTCATCCCGAAGAGTTGCTCCCCAAGGTAAAACGTGTCGTAGTAGAGAATATTTCAACCCTCTTTTTAGGAAGGTTTGGTTCTCTTTCTCAGCCAATGTAGGACTTGCAAGTATACACATAGAACAGTTAAGGGATCTATTTGTACCAGTATTATTGTTTTTGGTAATAGAGGAAAATCCTGGTCGCCTCCATAATCAAATTGTCTTAAGCATCAAGGGCATATTCATGAATGGGCTGAATGTAGGTCGCATGTTTTCACAAAGTCATACAACTTACTCTTGTGCAGCTTCTCATTAGGAGCTCATCTTTGAAGGAAACGATAGAGCATCGCTTAGTCATCCTCACTGATATCACTTCCCTCGTGATATAAAAAAATTATCTTTCAAGTGCTTCAAGTTGTTTAGGACAAAGTTTGTGCAAGCAGGCATACTTTTTATAAGGATTCCTACAAGTTTGATGCAACCAAAACATCCAAAGTCTCTCTGCAAGCAATGCACTAAAGAACTGAAGTAGAATTGCTTCTAAGTTTTACACCATGCACTAGAAATATTCTAAGTGTAAAATCTTCCGAAGCCAAGACCAATATCTTCTGAAGCCAAAAGTGAAGTCTTTCGAAGCTTCAGAGACAAAGTCTTCCGAAGCCAAATAGTGAAGACAGATTTCTTCCGAAGACTTTTAGAGATATGCATTTATCCGATGTACTTTACCATAAAGCTGGACCATCTTTCCGTTGCAACTCTGTAAAGTCACCAACTTACATGAGTTGGTGAAAGGTCCATGCTTTTGGTAACTGTACATTGAGGTCTTGAGTCCATGCTTTCTACTTTATGTACTTTTATCCTTTTTGTAATATATTAGGATGTGAGCTATGGCATGTCATAGTCACAAGTCAAAAGGCAGATATGTCTTTTGATTCTACAATTGATTTTGTTTGTGTCTAGTCAATTGTATCCAGCTGGCTTTCAAAGTATAGCCGGCTGTAGGTTGTAGTATAAGTATTCCATGTTCTAGTATCTTTCTTAATGCTTTGTAACACTTGTAATAGAACTTGATAAAGCAATATATTACATCCTTGAAACCCAATCTCTTGTGCTCTCTTGTTCTGTCTCATACTTGTTACTTGTGTTCTTAGTATCATTATTGTGGTTAATCCAGTTCACTGTTTGATTAAGTTTGGTTAATCTCCTCTTTGTGTTGTTGTGTTGTAAGTGACCACCCTTTACCGGTCCTGCAGTTGGTATCAGAGCTTTTCAGGCTCTTGATATAAGATCTCACCATCTTAAGATCCCTCACACACACATAAATACTAAACTTCAAATGGCATCCATTTCAAAGACTGATATGGAAACTGGAACCATGAGCAAGTCCCCACTGATCACTCTTGATGACTTTGATACCTGGTGCATGAGAATGGAAGGTTTCATCAGGTCTCCAGACTCAAGAATGTAGGAGTCTGTTGAAAATGGACCTTTCATACCCAGCACTCCTTCTGCTACTGGTGCTGGTATGATCCCCAAAGATGTGGCTAACTACTCTGATGAAGATAGGAAGAGAGTAGAGATTGGTAGAAAAGCCATGACTGCTCTTCAAACTGCCCTTCCAAACTCTGTGTACAGAGGTTTCAAGAAGTGCAAAACAGCTAAACAGCTGTGGGATGCACTAAAACTGATGTATGAAGGCTCCTCTGAAGCCAAGGAGAACAAGAAGGATCTCCTAAAGCAGCAGTTTGAAAACTTCACCTTCAAAACAGGTGAAACCATGACTAAGCAATACTTCAGGTATGTTGAGATAGTGGATACCCTTGTGGATGGAGGAGTTCCTCTTGAAAATAGAGACATTGTAAGGAAGTTCATGTCCTCACTTCCTAGGCAATGGACACACTATTGTGTGGTGATCAAGAGGACTGAAAATCTCAAAACTCTTACTCTGACAGAGTTATATGGGATTCTCAGTGGCTACCAGATGGAGATGAACATGCAAGGTTCATCTGGCAACTCCCACAATCAATTGGGTTTAGCCCTGCATGTGGTTGAAAGGGATAGCATAGAACCCAAACATCATCTCATATGCTACCCTGACAACTCACCAAAGGGTCCTTTCATCACCTTCCCAGAGACACTCAGGAAGAACTACACTCAAGGAAGCCCATTCCAAGAGACAAGCTCTTCTCAAGCCTTTGTGTCTTCTGATGAAAGTTGTGGAAACTCTCTTTTCACTCTTGAAGACCTGGATTGTATCCATCCAGATGATCTGGAATATATGGAAATAGTCCAGCAGATGGCTCTTCTCACTCATAGAGCCAAGAAGTTCTATAAGAGAACTGGAAGGAGGTTTCCAAGCAATGCAACAAGTGGAAATTTTGGCTTGGATAAAAGCAAAGTCAAGTGTTACAACTGTAACTTGATGGGCCACTTTGCTAGAGAGTGTAAGGCACCTAAAACAAATGGTGGCCAAGCACAAACCAGACCAAACTACACTGAGAAAGCCCCTCAGAATGAGAAGCCAAAGCAACAAGCTGTTGTTGCTGTTGAAGAAGGAGGCTTTGACTGGAGCTTTCAGGTGGAAGATGCTTCTTCAAACCAAGCACTAATGGCAGATCATGATGAAGCCAAGGTATTGGAACATCTCTGTACTCCTGAATGCATTGCTAAAGTTAACAAATACAGGTCCTATAACTTGGAGATGAGATCTGATCTTGAGTCCTTAAACATTTTAAAATCTGAGTTTAGAAAGTCTGAAAATGATTATAAAGTAAAGATAGAGGACTTAGAGAAAACCATTTCAGTTCTAAAACATGAGCATACAGATTTTAGGACTCAAATCAAAGATCTCATAACCAAGCTGACTAAGTGCCAGGCTGAGCTTGTGATCAGCAAAGCCAGGGTAGAAAAGAGTGTTCTTGAAGAAGAGACCTTCAAGAACATGATATCCTCATCCCTGAACAACAAGGTGTGTTATCAAAATAGACAGGGGCTGGGATCCAATGTGATAGCTCCTCCACACACAATCTTGTCTGTAAGATCTCCTAGGTGTGGAACTTGTGAAGATGAGCATCCTCTCATAAATCCTATAAGTGAAGAGGATGAAGAAGAGATAGTGAAGAATTCCTCTAAGAAGAGTGAAGAGGAGGATTCTAAGAAGGGCCACTATCCTTCTGAGGAGAAGAAGACTACTATGATGACCAAGTCAATGAGAAAGAACTTGATCAGGAAGAGCAAAAGAAAAGCAAGGAAGGCTCAAGAGATCAAGGCTACTTTTGACTCTAAGAAGAAACAAGTTTTTATCTCTACAGGGTTTGAAGTAGTAAAGACTGAAGACATCAACCAAAACTCTCAGCTAAGAGTTCTGGTTCTTGTTCAAATAATCTCAGTACCAAGAAGAAGACTGATCTGCTGTGTACCACTGCTGCATAGCCTGGACCATCAAACTCCAAAAACAGTTCCCAGCCCATAAGAACTGGCTTAGCATCTACAAAGATGATGGTGGAGAAGGGATGTGACCAAAGACAGTCTTGTTCTCATAAGAAGATTATTTTGAAGAAGAAAATGTTGTGTGTCATGTGTGAAAGTACCTCTCACATTGCTAAGGATTGTCCATACAATCCTAAAAGTACTGTCTATATGACCAAGACAAAGACTTCAAAGAGCTTCAAGAAGATTCAAGCTTCGGAAGGAAAGTCTGTTTCCTTCGGAAGCTCCAAATCAAAGAAGAAGGCAAATGGAAAATTACCTTCGGTAGAGAAGTTGGTCTCGGAAGAAAGGAATTCTTCCGAAGCACTGAAGTCTGCTGCAATGACTGCAGAATCTTCCGAAGGTTCAGTCATCAAAACTTCCGAAGTCCCAAAAGCTTCCGGAGTTTTGAAGGTCAAGTCCAAGACTCCAAAGGTGATGTGGAAGTCTAAGAAAGACCAAGTGACTAAAGTTTCTCCATCTACAACAACTCAAGATCCTTCTAGCACAACCATAGGATCTATTACTGTTGCATTACCTTCTATTATTCTTAGTGAGCCCAAGACAAGTAAGGCTTGGGTTTCCAAATATAAGTAATCACTTTCTTTGTGCAGGAACAGCTCAAGACAAACAAGAATGTCTGGATCATTGATAGTGGTTGTTCCAGGCACATGACAGGCAATAGGTCACTACTTCATAACTTTGAGAGAATTGATGGAGGACCAGTTGCTTTTGGAGGAGATGAAGGTGGCTACATTTCTGGAAGGGGCAAGGTCACAAATTGTAAGCTCAGCATTGAAAAGGTAAACTTTGTCAGAGAGCTTGGGTACAATCTTCTGAGTGTATCCTAATTTTGTGATCAGAGTCATAACATACTCTTTACTGAGCATGAGTGCATTGTTCTCAAGCCTGGAATGGTCATTCCTCATGAGCACATCCTGCTTAGAGCCCCCAGGAAAGGGAACATGTACAAGATGGACTTGCAAGAAACATCTCCCTCCGGAGAAGTTTCATCCTTTCTGTCTAAAGCCAATAGTGATGAGTCTTTCCTATGGCATAAAAGAATGTGCCATGTAAACTTTAAAAACATGAATAAACTAATTAAACATGATTTGGTAACTGGAATGCCAAAGAAAGAGTTTACAAGTGATGATCATTGTGTTGCATGCCTGAAAGGGAAGCAACATAAGGTATCTCACAAGCCTAAGGAAAAGAACTCCATCACTACACCCCTACACTTATTACATATGGATCTCTTTGGCCCCACCAGTGTAATGAGTCTAGGAAGGACCTCTTATTGTTTGGTGATCACAGATGATTTTACAAGATTCACTTGGGTTTTCTTTCTTAGAACTAAGGATGAACCCCTGAGATTCTGAAGAATTTCATCTTAAAAATTGAGAATCAAAGTGATCACAAGGTCAAAACCATAAGATGTGATCAAGGAACTGAATTCAAGAATCAAATCCTTGATACATTTTGTGATGAAAAAGGTATTACAAGACAATATGTGCTCCCAGGACTCCTCAGCAAAATGGTGTTGCTGAGAGGAGAAACAGGACACTAATTGAAGCTGCAAGAACTATGTTGTCTGACTCTAAACTGCCCATCACCTTCTGGGCAGAGGCAGTAAACACTGCTTGCTATGTGCAAAACAGAGTTTTAGTAGTTAAGACACATGGTAAGACTCCTTATGAACTTTGGCACAAGAGAAAACCTTTCATTGGTTTTCTCAGGTCATTTGGATGTCCTTGCACCATCTTGAATACCAAAGATCAAATTGCCAAATTTGCTGAGAAATCAGATGATGGACACTTCATTGGATACTCTTCCCAAGCTAAGGCTTATAGAGTATACAATCTCAGAACTAGAATTGTTGAGGAGTCAGCCAATGTGACTTTCAATGAACACACACCCTGTGTGGCTGGTTCTGGTCCTGATTGGCTATTTGATCTTGATTTAGTTACCAACTGTTTTAACAAATCTTGTGAGAATGTTTCAGGATCTGCAGAAAATTTAAATACAGGTGATCCTGATCCAAGATTTGAGCTGAGAAGACCTTCAACTCATACATCTTCAGCTCCAGTTGGAACTACTTCAGCAAATGAGGTTTCTATCAGCACTACAATGACAAATTCAGCTGATACATCTGGGTGCCTTCAAATTCCAGCTCAGAGGCTCCACAACCAGATAAAGATACCTCAATTGTGAAAGACAACAATGGTGATGGTGAAAGTGATCAGGAATTTTTGATGCTAATAACCACACCATAGATGACAACATCAATGATGTCACACACTCATTGGATCAAGTCAATCTTGATAAGTGTGGTGATGTGGAGGGTGAATCATCTATGCCAGATCTAAATTTCTCAAATTTGGATCTTTCTCAGCAACTTGCTGTGATCCCTCAGCTTAGGATCCACAAGTCTCACCCCACCACAAACATCATTGGAGATGTTGTCACAGGGGTAAGAACAAGAGGACAAACCCATGAAGCAAATGTTTGTCTTCACTCTTGTTTCTTATCCCAGATAGAGCCAAAGAAAGTTGATGAGGCTCTAAAGGATGGAAGTTGGGTTGAAGCTATGCAACAAGAGTTGCTTCAATTCAAAAGGCAAAAAGTTTGGAACCTTTGTCCTCTTCCTCATGGGAAGACTACCATTGGAACCAAATGGGTGTTTAGGAATAAGAAGGATGATAGAGGCATTATCATCAAGAACAAGGCAAGACTAGTTGTTCAAGGATACACACAAGAAGAAGGGATTGACTACACTGATGTCTTTGCTCCTGTAGCAAGATTAGAAGCTGTTAGGATATTCCTGGCATTTGCTGCATCCAAGAACTTCAAGGTCTTTCAACTTGATGTGAAGTGTGCTTTTCTGTATGGAGTGATTGATGAATAGGTGTATGTCAAACAGCCACCTGGCTTTGTAGACCCTGATCATCCTGATTATGTCTGCAAGCTTGACAAAGCTCTTTATGGGCTGCATCAGGCACCCAGGAAGTGGTATGAGACATTATCTGAGTATCTTTGTAAACATGGATACAGGAGAGGTACTATAGATGGAACTCTCTTCATCAAAGGACAGGGAAATGACTTATTGCTAGTTTAAGTGTATGTAGATTGGTTCAACTAATCCAAAGCTCTGCAAAGACTTTGAGAAGCTGATGAAAGATAGATTTGAAATGAGTGCAATGGGAGAACTCAATTTCTTTCTGGGAATTCAAGTGAAGCAAGTTGAAGATGGCATCTTCATAAGTCAGTCAAAGTATGTTCAGGACATACTCAAGAGGTTCAACATGACTGATTGTAAGATTGCTAAGACACCCATAGCCAGAAACCACTCCCTTGGACCTGATCTTGAGGGGGAGTGTGTAGATGAACACTTATACAGGGCTATGATTGAGTATCTTATGTATCTTACAGCTAGCAGGCCTGATATCATGTTTACTATATATGTTTGTGCAAAATATCAAGCCAACCCTAAGATGTCTCACCTAATCACTGTCAAAAGGATTTTAAGATACCTCAAAGGTGCTTCAACACTTGGTTTATGGTATCCAAAGAATCCTGACTTCAATCTGTATGCTTATACAGATAGTGATTATGGTGGTTGCAACATGACTGCAAAGTCTACATCTGGGGATGTCAATTCCTTGGTGGAAGGGTTGTCTCATGGCAATGCAAGAAACAATCCTGTGTGTCTGCATCAACTGCTGAGGCTGAATACATTGCTGCTGCAAGTTGCTGTGCTCAAGTGCTTTGGATTCAAAATCAGATGCTGGACTATGGATTTAACTTCAAGGAGACTCCTATCCACATAGACAACAATAGTGCTATCTCTATCACTGAGAACCCTGTGCAGCACTCAAGGACCAAACACATCAATATCAGGTATCATTTAATAAGAGATAACTATGAAAAGGGATTAATTAAACTAGTCAAAGTTCATACAGATGAACAATATGCTGATCTGTTTACAAAAGCTTTTGATGAACAGAGATTTAAATATCTAATATCAGCTATTGGGATGATTAACTTTGAGTAGATCTTTTCTTAAAACTAATTCTAATTATTTCTTAAAATATGTGTGTCCTAAGTTGTCTAGTTCATCACTTTCATAAGCTCATGTTTTCTTTGGATATCAAATCCTTTTTGAAGACTTCCTTAGATTCTTGAAAATTTTCTGATCCTTCGGAAGATATATTTTTACCTTCGGAAGAAAATCATGTCTTCAAAATAAATAACTGTCTAAGAAATTTTACCTTCGGAAGAAGTCTCAATCTATCTTCCGAAGCTTAAATACTTGTCTCAGACACTTATTTGTTTTAAGGACTTTTTTCTTCCGAAGCAAAATTAACTCTCGGAAGCTTTGTTGTTTTATATACAAAGCATTCAAGTGTTTATTTCTCTTCCGAAGCAAAATTTCAAGATTCTCAGGAAAATCTTCCGAAGTCATTTTAGCTTCGGAAGCTTTTTCATTAAAACTTCCGAAGATAATTTACCTTCGGAAGCTTTTCGAATTCCAAGAAAACTACTTTTTGAGCAAAAGTAAACTACTTTTTCAGAGGTGGGACCGACATTCGGATTTCAAAGTTTATCCTCTTTCATTAACTTTGGTTCAAATCCTTTTCACATAAATACCCAACGGTTCCCCCTCTCCCTCACTATCTTCTTCAATTCTACTATTCCTCAAACCTAATTCCCAAACCGCCTTTGCTTTTCACCTTTCTTCATCCTTAAGCTTCTCAAATGGCCAACCTTAACCGCAGAAACAACCCAGATTTCTCCATGCAACTTCACAGGCAACACAATCAGGTTGCTCTGTTAAGCTCTGAGAAAGATGAAAGTTTCTCAGAGATTTGCCAGTTCTAGCTTTATCAAATTACTTCACCTCCCTAACCATTGATCCTACTCTCTATGAGGATCATCTGCTTGAATTTGGAAGACCTGCCAAGAGGTCATCATGGATGGGGAGAAGGCACTGTCTGCCACAGTGCAAGGGAGGACAATCTTCATCACTCCGGCCATCATCAACACTCATTTGCAGCTGGATGATGAAGAAGGTGAGTTGTCCTTCCCAAAGGAAGCTGTCAATCATTCCTTTGAGCAGATGGGCTATGAGGGAGATTTCTCTGTAAAGACCTTCAGGAAAGGGAAGGTCTCATCCCAGTGGAAATACCTACTCCATGTGGTTATCCACAGCTTGTCAAACAAGCATGGAGGGTGGGACCAGATTCCTGAGGATCTCTCCTTCATAGTGCATGGAATGGTTCAAGGGGTCAAGTTCAGGTACTCTCAATTTGTCTATACTAATTTGCTTGCTAACTTGGACTCCTTAGAGTATTATATGTTTCCTAGATATGTTCAACACATTCTCAACTGTGAACTGGGCTCACAGTTGAGGGAAACAGATAATATTCTTAAATTGGGACAGATGAAGCCCGACATCTTTAAAATCATGAAGAAGCCAACTGTAGGCTTCTCAGGGGTAGAAACAGCCCTTGTCCCCAAAATGTTAGAGCTCATTGCTCAAGGTGACAACCTAGCAACACAAGCTAGTGTTGAACCCACACCTTCTACCTCTCTACCACTAAAAAGGCCTCAAGTAACCCTCACCTACCAAAGAAATCCAAACGAACCCCTGCTCAAGCTATTGAGTCTGTGCAGGTCCCCATATACTCACCTTTACAGGAGGAAGTGGACACTAGAGCTCCCACTTCCCCTGAGGAGCAAACCACTCCCATCTCTTCAACTATCAGGGCTGAGGTTCCTCATGCTCACCCTGATGAGCTCACAAGCCCAACTGCCTTAAGCCTTCACTCTGAGTCTCAACACTCAAGTGAACAACCTTCAGGGGACAGTTACCATCCCCAACCTTTAGATCTAAATCAACCCATTCCCAACCTATCCTTCTATACTGATGAAGACTTAGGTTTCAGTGAGTACCATGAGTCTCTCTTCTTCCCCTACTCAAAGAGAGATGAGTACTCCTGAGTCTCCTCAGTCTAGCCCACATCAGTCACCTATAACTGAGGTGGATACTTCTGAACCTGTTCAGGATATCCATATGGAAGAGGCTCTCACTTTTGCAAGTGATTACATTATTAAGACCTCAACCATGGCAACTCAGCCCATTGACATCTCAACTGAGAATGTTAATGAGCAGAGGAAATCCAGCAGCCAAGAACCTGAAGCTGGTGGTGAGAGAGAGGACTTTGGTCCAATCATCTCATCCCCCAATGATTCTTCTGATGAAGAAGAGGGGAATCTGAGACTAAAGGTGCAAAAACTGTCAAAAACATGCTCCTATTTAGTCTCTAAGGTTAGTCACCTTGAATCTCAGGTGACTACCTTACACAACAGGGTCAATGATCAGCAACTTGAGATTTCATATCTTAAGGAAAAACTAGCTGGGAGACCTTTAAGAAGAGCTCAACCAGGAACACAAGAACCTGTGGATGTGATTGATCTATCCTCCAGCTCACCTATGCAAGTGGGTGATGCTACCAAAAAGGGGGAGAAAGTCATTGCAGCCACAGAACCTGGGAGTTCTTCACAGAGAATGGACATTGAGGACTCACCATCCTCACTTGCAATTGTGCATTCTCAGCAACTTCCTCAAGTTCACATTAATGTGGACTCTATAGACTCTATCATCAGGAGTCTCTTTGAGGAAGGTATACCAAGGGCTATGTCATCCCCACCTCAAGGAACTTCAAACTACATCATTAGGTGGAGGTATGATGCTGATAGAAGAGCCCTTATTCTTCACAGAGTTCAAGGGCAACAAGAAGTATTTGATTTTCAAACTTTGAACTTCTATGAAGGTCTGGATCTAGTCAACATGCCACTTGTCAACCCAAGCAAATCAAGACAAGCTGACAGACTGGCTCAAAGAATCCAAGACAGGATCACTGCAGAGTTCAGCTTAAGAAGGAGACTTAGGCAATCAGGTAATGCCATCGGTCAACTGGATGTTGAGGCAGACCCTAAGATTAGTTTCATAGGGGAAACCTTGACTGAAGGCCCAGTGGCAGAACCTGAGACCCCTGTCTCATCATCATCAACTGCTGCAGAGATCCACATTCCTTCTGAGACACCTGCTGGTGAAGGTGCTTCTCAACCTCTCTCTGGCCTGAGCTGAGATGCTACAACAAGCAATGAAGGCCAAACCTCTATCCACCCTGAGTCACAAAGGTCTGTGGTGACAAAGGGAAAAGAAAGATGACTTGAGGAGATTGAGGAGGAGGAGAGAGAGAGGAAAATGAGGCTGAGGGGAGAAAGTTCCTCTGCTGAGTCTTCAAGACTCATGGAGTCTGCTATCAGGGCTGCCCCCAGACCAAATACTCAGAACGATGAGTTAAGGGCAGTCAGGATAAATTATCTGCAGACAAGGAACTATGACATAGACAGTATCATTTCTCTCCCCTTAGATGAGCTAAATGAACTGGCTGACATGGAAGTGTCAAGAGAGATGAAAGAAAAAGAGGATGCAAGGTTACTTCTCCAATTCAAAGAGGAGAAGAGACAGAAAAGACTCTACAAGCATGCTCCTACTCTCTCCCTAGTTCAAGAAAGTCCTGTACAAGAAGATGTGGTTCAACAAGAACCTCAGGTAGACAAAGAAGAAGATAGGATCAAAATGATCAACTACCTGAGTGCCACAGGCTTCTATCAGGCAGATGCACTTCTTCCCTTGTCCTATGACTATGTTGAGTTTGAGTACTTAAAACAACTTGAGCTTGAGTTAGTCAAAGACAGAAAGACAACTAAGAAGAAGCTAAGGGAAGAAGCTGCAAAATCAAGAGCTATCATCCAAAAGTATGAAGAAGTCTGCTGACAGAAAAGGATGATGAGCTTCTTGAAGCTGTATGGATTCTCCGGAAGGAGACTTGGCCCTATGTCTCTATCCACAATGGATGAGCATATCAGGGTAATCAAGCAGAAGATCAAGAGTGGAGAACTGATTGACTTACACTCTCTTCCAAGTCAAGACCCACCTGAAGTGGAGGTTAAGGTTGAACAACCTGAGACAACACAACCCGGACCTCCTGCTGAGCCTCAGCAAGCTTCATCTTCTGATCCACAGCAGGGTCAAACTCCCTCTCCTTCTGAACCTGTGAGGGAGGAACACCCAACTGAGAAAGACAAGGATGATCAACAAGGTGCTGCAGACCAGTCTTCTCAGTTAAAGTCCTCTAAGAGGAAGAAGAGGATGGCTTCTAAACCAAAGTCTAAGAAGAAGAAGCCTAAATCATCTACCTCTACACCTCAGGCTGAGTCAGATCAACCTGAGAAGTGCATGAAGAGGCAGCCCAATCAACTCCAATACAAGTGGCTCCTCTTGCAGCTGAGACACCCATCTTATCCTGGACCTTCTCTACCAATCCAAAAGATGGCATGTAATCAAGATCAAGGTGTTGAGAATGTCTATACATGGCAAGACATAATCAACTTACCTCTGCATGATCTCTTTGAGATGAGAAGATACTATGAAAGTCTGAATGATCCTGACCATCTAATGAAGAAGGGTATGGTCATCATTGTGCTGAAGACTACTAACATCTGAAGATCTTCTAAATGTTTTGGTAGCATCAGCCTAGGGGGAGTTTGTAAGGATTCCTATAAGTCTGATGCAACCAAAACATCCAAAGTCTCTCTACAAGCAATGCACTAAAGAACTGAAGTAGAATTGCTTCGGAAGTTTTACACCATGCACTAGAAATATTTTAAGTGTAAAATCTTCCGAAGCCAAGACCAATATCTTCCGAAACCAAAAGTGAAGTCTTCTGAAGCTTCAGAGACAAAATCTTCCGAAGCCAAATAGTGAAGACAGATTTCTTCCGAAGACTTTTAGAGATATGCCTTTATCCGATGTACTTTACCATAAAGCTACACCACCTTTCCGCTGCAACTCTGTAAAGTCACCAACTTACATGAGTTGGTGAAAGGTCCATGCTTTTGGTAACTGTACATTGAGGTCTTGAGTCCATGCTTTCTATTTTATGTACTTTTATCCTTTTTGTAATATATTAGGATGTGAGCTATGGCATGTAATAATCACAAGTCAAAAGGCAGATATGCCTTTTGATTCTACAATTGATTTTGTTTGTGTCTAGTCAATTGTATCCAGCAGGCTTTCAAAGTATACCCGGCTGTAGGTTGTAGTATAAGTATTCCATGTTCTAGTATCTTTCTTAATGCTTTGTAACACTTGTAATAGAACTTGAGAAAGCAATATACTGCATCCTTGAACCCAATCTCTTGTGCTCTCTTGTTCTGTCTCTTACTTGTTACTTGTATTCTTAGTATCATTATTGTGGTTAATCCAGTTCACTGTTTGATTAAGTTTGGTTAATCTCCTCTTTGTGTTGTTGTGTTGTAAGTGACCACCCTTCACCGGTCTTGTACTTTTCCTTTTTCAAAAAGAGAAGTAATATTCCTAGCAAAACATCTTAAGAAAAGTCCCAAAAATTAGAATTCGGGGCTATTCTCGAGACTCCGATAGTAGTAGTCAACATTACACACTTTGTTTAAACCTAGTGGATGGATTTAGGACACATGCATCTAATAATGTTCGAGGAACATAGAGAATTTACTCATGGGAAGTTAAAAATGTGATTCTTCCTATCTACTTTGATAGGAGTAGTATTATTTGGCGAAGGTAACACCAACTCCCACTCCTTTAAAATGCCATATCGTTGTTTGAACTTCTTAAAATCAATTGATGACAAGTTGATCATGAGATTTGATTTTGGTGCGGCCATGGAATAAGAAGAAAGAGGATAAAGTTTTGACGGGAGGGATGAGCAACAAAAAGGGCTAAAGTTGGGTAGAAATTTCAGAGCTAACATATTCAATGCGTGTGACAACGTTATGTACCCTAGCGTCATTAATGGCGGAGTTCATATTTTATGTAAATCTGTTAAGACATGTAAGAAAGTTAAAAAAAATCAACTAACGGCATTGCATAGAGCAACTGACACGCACGAATTGAAAGGTTATTTACATACCATATATAGAAAAAAATGGACTAGAGGGGATCCAGATATGACTACCACTTACCCCTTCCGACTTGTAGTCGTGTTCTTACCACATGGCACAAGACTAAACTATTTCTAAGCAGTTACCTGTTACTCCACTACTCAAGGTACGTGGGGGAGTTACCCTTATTAGCAGAAAACCTCCTGTAAATACAACTATCAGTTATGGTAAAAAAGAACCCTCTCTCTCTCTCTCTCTCTCTCTCTCTCTCTCTCTCTCTGTAATGTTGTTAATAGTGTATTGTTTTGTAGCGTTAAAGAATTTGAGCATTGCAATTCATTTCGTGCATGTGTCATTGATTGAACCCGCCAAATCCTTGATTCAACACCGACAATTCAAATCATAGAATAGTGAAAGTAAATGGTCTTGGGCTAGAGATGAACAAAAAACATTGGTCAAACTATAATAAAAATAATTAAAATCTATTATCACTTTCATCATCTATAATTGTCGTTGTCACTCCTAATTGCCACCACATGTTGGTCGTTGCCTTTGCCACCACCAGCACATGCTAGTATTTAGTGCCACCACCCAACAACGGGAGTGGCGGAAGTGGATAGCGAGGAAGATGAGATTCTAATTTTATTGTTTGTGTTTGTTACATGATCAAAAGAATATTAAATATATTTTAAGGAAGGAATCTGTGACATAATTTCAAATCTATTCCTTTTTTGAACAAACATATTAATCTTATATTAAATCTCAAGGAATCAAATCATTAACGTTTTAATGTTTCCTTTAAATAAAGAAATCCATCAATAATCTTTATTCCAAATATTCCGTCAACAATGGGTGACAATAACTTATTCTTTTAAAAAGTAGATTATCATTTTAATCTGTTAACTATCATTAATAATAATAAGAGAAAATTACAAAAATAGTCCCTATGGTTTGATCAAATTGCAAGTATGGTCCCCAGATTTTAAAAATTACAAATTTAGTCCAAACATTTGAAAGTTTGTTGCAAATTTAGTCTTCACCGTTAGTGTTCGTTAGTTTTTAACGATCTGGGGACTAAATATGCAATATGGCAAACCATAGGGACCAATTGTGCAATTTCTCCAAAAATTAAAAAAAACTAAAAAAAATCAAAAAAAATTAAAAAAACTAAATTTAAATTTAAAAGATTCAAATAAATTTAATAAATAAATTCAATAATCGTTAAAAAATAAAATAAAGGTTAAAAAATCAAACCAAAGAGATTAAATAAAAATAAAATAAAATAAGTTAAAAATAAAACACATGTAAAAAGAGAAAGCGAGAAGTATTAAAAAGAATATGCGATTAAAGTAAATAATTTAATATAAACCAAATAAAAATTTAAAACTACAACCAAATAAACATTTATAAAATTCAAAATAAATATTGAAAAATCACATTAAAGTTAAAATAATAATAAAAAACGGTTTGATTCCATTTTTCGTTTTTCGGATTTATACTTTCACAAGGTTTTTGGATTCTTCGATTTAAACATGACATGTGAACTTCATCAAAAATAATTATAAAAATAAAATTTTAAGCATACTTCTCATTTCTCCTTTTCTATTTTTATATGTATTTTGTTGTTACTTTTATTTACTTTTTAAAGTTGGTTTGATTTTATAATCTTTATTCTATTTTTTAACGATTATTTAATTTCTTTATTAAAGTTTATTTGAATCTTTTAAATCTTAATTTTAGTTTTTAAATTTTTTATTTGATTTTTTTTATTTTTTGATTTTTGAAGAAAATTGCACAATTGGTCCCTATGGTTTGACCATATTGCATATTTAGTCCCCAGATCGTTAAAAACTAACGGACACTAACGCTGGGGACTAAATTTGAAACAAACTTTCACATGTTTGGACTAAATTTGCAATTATTAAATTCTGGGGATCAAACTTGCAATTTGATCAAACCATAGGGACTATTTTTGCAATTTTCTCTAATAATAAAAAATAACCAGTCTAATCACTTTGAAATATAAGTCGGTATACAATTATTTAAAAACCAATGTTTATAGGAAAAGAAAAATAGTTGAGTGGTTTAAAAAGAAAGAATATTGTTTTTAATATATGTTTAATGATCCCAAAGACCCAAAATCCCCTAACAGTCTTCACTCTTTCCCTTTTCTTCATCTCTTTGACAAACAAAACCCTCACACTCCAAAACACCCATCATACAACCGATTGATCGACTACCCTTGTTGTTAGATTGATTATACTGCACACACAATTTGCTGTTTGATGATAGATGGCGAATTATCACGGCGATTTCAGTCAGAAGATCGATTATGTGTTCAAGATCGTACTGATTGGGGACTCTGCTGTGGGGAAATCGCAGTTGTTGGCTAGGTTTTCAAGAAATGAGTTCAGTTTGGATTCCAAGGCCACGATTGGTGTTGAATTCCAGACGAAGACGATAGTCATCGATCACAAGAATGTCAAGGCTCAGATTTGGGATACTGCTGGTCAAGAAAGGTGTTGTTCTTTATCTTCAATCTTGAATCTTGATTATCGTTTAGTTTTTGCTTGTTAATTGAATGATTAGAAGAATTCATAAGTTGAATTTTACAGTAAGAAGCTTTGAATCTGTGTAAATTAAGGGTGTTTGGGAAAAACTGATTATGGTTCCAATTTTGGGGATATTGAGGGATGAGAGTTGGATGAACACCTGATTTTATCATTTCAGGATGCAATAGTCTCTTTGAAAACATAAACATAAACAATGGCTAAAGTAGTTTAATACTAAAGTGTATGAATTTATAATGTATGCAGTTGATATGGACTATTGGACTCTGCAACATGAATCACTTCCTATAGTGAGGGTTGTGCCGTTGCGGTGGTTAAGATTGTGGGTCTGTGACGGAATCAGAAACTTTTAGTTGTGTTGATATAGAATCTTTTTTACGTTCGCTGTTTGCCACAATATGACGTGTCATACTAAAAAAGGCAACGACATTAGATACCCCGTTAGTTAAAAAATTGGCGGGTCAGAGGGTCATCAGCCTCGCAATTTGACGTGTCAAACTACAAAAAGCAATGACGTTAGACACCCGGTTAGTAAAAATTTTGACGGGCCAGAGAGTCAACGGCTTGTCCCCAAGACCCCTCTTTGTGCTGCCCATAGTTGACTATGTGATGATCATTGTTTCAATACTTTGAGTAACTTGAAAACAATACATATTTGCACCTGATATTACATATTAGAAGTACATTATGCAAAATGTATGTTTAAAGTTTATTTGTGCTGCTTGTTAAATGATTACAGATATCGGGCTGTGACTAGTGCATACTACAGAGGAGCGGTGGGAGCAATGTTGGTGTATGACATAACCAACCGTCAATCGTTTGATCATATCGCCAGGTGGCTAGAGGAGTTACGTGGCCATGCGGATGACAACATTGTCATTATGCTCATAGGAAACAAATCCGACTTGGACTCCCAACGTGAGGTATCAACCGAAGATGCAAAAGAGTTTGCAGAAAGGGAAAGCTTGTTTTTCATGGAAACATCTGCACTTGAAGCCACAAATGTAGAACCTGCATTTGTAACCATCCTTACAGAGATCTATCGAACGGTCAGTAAAAAGTCTCTTGTTGCAAATGAGGAAGCCGAGGGGAATTCTTCCCTTCTTAAAGGGACCAATATTGTCGTTCCGGGTCAAGAAGTTGTATCTGCAAGAAACAAGGTTGGTTGTTGTTCGTCATCGTAAATCACATGTATCCATAGGCCTTTGATTTTTGCTTCGTTTGTGTGAATTTTGATAATTGAATTGTCTTTTCGGGTTTTTTTACCAAATGAAATGTATAAACAGTTGCAATGCATATAGATTCAAAGCTAACAATACTCCAGCTTCTGAAAAGCCATGCCGCACTTTTGCAACTAACCGCTTCATGGTCATGAACTCATGATCATCCAACTGTGGATCGTGTAATAATGTACAAGGACGAGTAGATGGTAATACGAGACACACATGTTATGTAACGTCTCACTATAACAATGATTTCTTTCTAACATAACTATATAACTATATTGGTATATCACATCTAAAACAATACTAGTTTTGGCATTTTCCATATAGAAATATAATTTAAATTGTATGTACGTGATGATTGTAAATGAAAGAAGTATATATCACGGTTGGCTCATAGTGTTTTTGTGGTTTATAAGCCCCTCAAGTAGGTTATCACAGAAAAAGGGAAAATGAATCTTAAATTGGTAACAAAGAGTTTATGATGGAGAGTCTTAAGGATAGTTACAAAACCAATACAAAACATACGCTCTTACAATGGAAGGGTGTTTGCGGGTTTAAATTCGGGTGCACAAGGGTTAGACGAGTACACTGCTGCAACCCATGCGGGTAGGGATGACGAGTTGATTTTTGTGTTCGTAAACCCGCCATCGAAGCCTTCAAACTATTCATCAGGAATGCTAATATTACCATTAACTAGACATTGGTTTTTTTAAGGAACTAGTTTTTTTACCCGCCGTGGCGGGTCGTATACGGCGTGATAAAGTATAGATTAATATTGACCTGACTTGTTTGCAAACTAAATTTACGTTGAAACGTAGAGTAACTCGAATTTATATCGTTAAATGAAACGTGTTATATTTGACCCAAGTCTTTTCCGAACAAAATTTATGTCGAAACATAGACTTACAATGTTTTCGAACTAAATAAAAACATATTATATTTGACCCGAAAGAAAGACATAGAGACATGCATAGTTAAAGACTTAAATGGGCGAAGAAACAGAAAGAAGAAGGAAAGACAATGGTATTTTATACATGTTACAGGCTTAGAAGCCAAAAAAAGAAAAAAAAACATTTAGAGAAGAAGCGAACCCACGTTGGCAACAATTTTAATAAAAGCCCAACCCTTGTAAGAAGGCCGAAACCAAACGAACTAAGCTTTAGATGTAATGAAAAACGTTACAAAATAATATTAAAAACAAACTGTGGTAGAATTAAAATTAAAAGAGTCCTCACGATAATTGAGTACGAGTATAAATAACCTCTGTTTTTACACTTTAAATTAACATAAATATTTTAGTTTTTTTACACCAAACAAATTTAATTTTTCCTCCACTTCTATTCTTCCACTTTAACAGATAAAAGAAAACATACCCCAACCCAAACACCAACTCAATTGTAGGTTGGTTCTGGCCAAGTATTTTAATATACATTATATTACACTACATGTAATGTTCACTCGTTTAAAACATGCATACTTAAATCGCATGAGGTCATTTCACATATAATCCACCTGGAAATCACACATTGACCTTTATGCATATCATTACCCAATCCCCGTGTATTGAAACCAACCCGTTCCATTCCTGACTCGCATGGCAAAAATTATGAAGTCCAAATTATGAAGAAGAAGAATACGATGACTAGGACGAGAGTCTTGTTGAAGCTAAAGGAAGATTCCCCACTTCAGCGGCTCGTAGGCCTTGGAGTGATGATGAGAAGATAGTCTTCGCCAAAGCTTTCTTATTTCCAAAGACTCTTATGTCACAAGAAATTTTTGGATTTGTGCATACGTTTGAAAACAAATTTCAAGAACGCAACATGATAAATATATGAACGAACCGATCCAAGTCAAACACTAAATCGTCCACCAGAAGTCCAGATGCAAACTTTAAAGGACAAAACAACCACAGATAGGTTTAGAGTTATACCTTTTAGGAATAAAACAACAAACCAATCATAAACATCACAACAACGAATACACTTGTTAGATCTTGTGAAAACACGAAACCTCCATAATCGAACTCTTTTGATTGTAAGACTCGTCAAATGAATGCTTTGATTGTATCAATGATGTGCTCCAAATTATATATATAAAACACATCAATTGCACATCAAATTTTTCCAAAACTTTTAGTGAAAGTAATTAATTGATATTTAAATAGTTTAAATTGTGTTTTTACGCCTGAGAAAGACCAAGATAAACAAAAGGAGCTTAAATAAAGAGAAAGTTGAAGAAAACAAACTCCAGTGCTTAAATTAGCACTCATCCGTGATTAGACATCTAATAGGACAAAAGTACTATCCCCTAAAAGTAGTCACAGGGTTGTGCCCCATGAGTCACGGACGCGTGACCACCCCAATCACGGGGTCGTGACTCTTAAGGCACGGGCCCGCGCCCCGATAACTTCTGAGCGTACGACCCGACCAAGTTACAATACTAGCATAGGGTCGTGCCTTTTAGGAATGCGCCATGTTTAAACACTCCAGAAAGTCTATAAATAGGAGTTCATTTGCAACTTTCAGGGAAGCTTTTGGGAGGTTCAAGTGCTAGTGTTTCCTCTCGGAGACTCAGCCTTTGGAAGTTCTTAGAAGGTCTTAGAGGTCCATTCAACATTTAGAAGAAGCTCGGGATCGTTTAATATCATCCATAGTGGATCACCGATTTGATTGTTCTAATTTACCGATGATTTCATTACCATCTTCTATCTTTGTTGTTATGTTCAAGCTCAATATGAACTAAACTTCATTTATTATCCTAATTTAGTGAAACTTTATGTAGCTTGTGATAAACAAATCATATGGTTTATATTATGTTAATGTTAAGGTAATCTTGAGTAAACTTTTGATGTGTAGCATCTATATTTGAACAGGAAATTATAAACTTATGATTTGTAATTGTGAATGTATTCAAGGTTGAAAAACATATGAAATAACTTTTATTCGTGAAATCAGTCTTCATAATTGTTAGTCTGAGAAATGATTATTAGAAATCATATCACCTTAACTTTTTGATCATTTGCGAGTTCTCTTTTATTAGTTTGAGAAATCTACAGTAATTGTTATTATTTTCTAAAATTAATGGTATGTTACAAAGGAACTTGATCTACTCTCATTTCAACAATAAGTTATGTTTCTAGAAATTGTATATTGAAAGGGTGCACAAATATTACCTACATTACTAGTGGCTTGGAGGATTAGCATTGTAAGTTACTCGATGTTGGTGTCCTTGTCAATACGGAGCTGGCAGACGAGAAATCCACGTAGGCTCGCTTTTATAAACATTAACATAATTACATTAATCAATATATTTAACCACACCACCAATTGATCACAATTACATAAGTATATTCTAAATTAGGATGATAGTCTTACTTCACTAAAAGAATCAACAAAAGTCTCAATCTTTATCTATCTTTATTTATCGTTATTATATTTAACTTACCATTTCCTAAATCAAAACTGATAGTCAATTATAAGAGTTGTTGAGTAGACTTAGATACTAGGTTCTTACTGTAACATCCGTCATTTTTCAAATTATAAACCCAAACCCGAATCCATTTTAAACCTTCATACGAAGGTTAATTCATTATTTAAAATTATTCTATTTAGTTTGATGAATCAAATGCTTTATAAGTATAGTTTAAACAATATTGAATTTATTTTCTTATTTCAAATTTTTATTTGTTAAATCATCTAAAAACTTATAATAAGTTGTTAATTTATAAATAATTTCCTTCTTTATAAAATTATAAGGTTTTATTTATCATTCGACAATAAATAAATGAAGAAGTCTTATTAAAAAGAATTATTAAGGTTGATAAATATTTTATAAAATAAATGGAATTATCATTTAAATTAAGTATAGGGTGAAAAGTGTCATTTATAAAACTTAAATTATAAGTTTGTCACATAAAATGTTAAACCTTAAAATCACAGGGACCAAATGTGTAACTTCAATTAAAATAACCCAAACCACCGTCGAACCCCCCCTTCGGCCCTCTGTCTCCGGCCGCTACCTCCGGCCACAGTTCCGGCGGCTCCGGTGGCCACCAAATCACCTGAAACGCCTGATTTAAATGCAATTAAACCGTATTAATCATCACTTGAACACGTTTCGAACCAAGGATCCGTTTCAATTCGATTAATTAAGTTATTACCGTGACCAAAATTGAAACCGAAGCATCGAATGGAATTCGTTACTCGATCGTTATGAAAAAGCCTAAATTGGATCTATAGAATGATGTTAAACCTTCGAATTAACGTTCCTAAACTTTCTATAACACCAATTTCATTCACAAGTCACCCACACCTCGACTCCGATCACCATCTTCATAGACAACCTGCAACTTGGTCAAGCTTCATCTTCTGGGCACATTAAGCCAAAATTGTTTGAGGGCTTTCGATTATCATAACCCTTACAAGCTTCACACAAGATTAATTTGAGTATATACAACGTTTGCATCTCGAATCATACTCAATCGTAGTCGCGACTATACCTTCTATCATCCCATCAAATCCGAACTCAACCATGTAAGTTTAACACATCTAGATACTCGGTTTCACTTAGGGATCAAAAGCCCTAAGTTGGATTTCGTTAACTACTCTGAATTCATGTTCAATTGGACATAATTCCATTCTAGGGTTCTTGAGTAATTTGGGGTTTTCTTTAACTAATAGATTTATAAAATTATTTTGAATATTAAGCAGATATGGGCTGTAGCCCAACTGGTAATGCGTGAACCCAATAGGCAAGAGGTCCCGGGTTCGAACCGGGCCTCTGCCATTTTTTGTTCTAATTAGTTTTTTGTACAATTTATAATTCAGAAAATTAATATTATATTAATAAATCACAATAAAAAAATTATTTTGTTAATTAAATTATTTCAGAAAATATCAAGTTAATTTTTAAAGGTTTTAACACTTATAATTCTTAGATTTAATTAAGAATAAAAAGTTATAAAAAAATATTACTTAGTCATTTATGTTTTAAATATATTATAGTTCAATGATTATTTAAATAATTAATTATGCAAATGATATTTAGATGATTATTTAAATAATTAATTATTCAATGATTTATTTAACCATGTTAAATTATAAATAGTTAATAAATTCGTTAACTTTCATTTAAATTCTTGAAATTTGTAAAACAATATAATTTACTTTATCCTTATTTTCTAGGGTTTTGTATTATAAAACCTTTATGATAAATCATTTTAAAAGCCCAAAACTTTATAAAATCATTTTAAATAATTTTAACGTCATTTAAATAAGTAAATTAATTCTCTTTATAAAGTTTTAAATAATTAATAATTAAATTAATTACTTCTTTTCACATATTATACCTAATTTCTTTTAAATCAATAACTTAAATTGTTGAAACATTTTCTTAAACTTAATTGATTTATATTATCTTTATTAAACCAAAACGTAAACGATTCATTATTTTATTTAATTATTTAAACCCCCAAATCCCAATTGAAACCCTAGTTACTCTTATTATCGAACTTAATCTTGGAACACATACGTTTAGGCAACTTGTAAGAGAAACCATTGGAGCCTCGTTTAAATTCTTATCATCACCGTATATATATCATGTGAGTATTTCTATACCCCTTTTTATACTTTTACACTTTGGGGTGAAACATGTTACTTTATAAACTTTGCACTTGTAAACACGTTTGATTCTTGTAAACTTATGGCATTTCACCTGTATGTTGTGGTTAGTTGAACTTTATGGCTACCATGTAATGTCGAATATATATACAATCATTAACTATTGCTAGCCTAGCAAAGTCATAGATCTATGGGCCAGACAAGCCTGCTTGGTTGATCCAAGTACACTTAGCTAATCGCATATACTTTTAAACATTTGAACTTGTAAAACTTTGTCGAGGTTTGATTGTGCATTCTGTCTTACATCCCTAGTTACTTTGTTCTCTAACTTACAACATGAATTGCCATCTTTTATATACTTATGTATCGAAAACTATGGAAATCTCACCAACATTATGTTGACCTTTTATTTTTAACATGTTTTAGGAAATACTCAAGCTTGATCGCCATTTTTGAAGTTGTTCACACCTAGGAATGGACCTAGTTAACTTAATGAATGAGCTTGTTATATTTCTTATATTGTGTTCTTATTTGAGACTTATGCTTGTAATGTACCTTTCAAACTTATGAATAATATATTTGGATTTAATAATAGCGTTATGTGGCTGTGAACAATCTTAACTCTCACTCCTCGACGTTTCCGCCGTCAAGGTTGGGGTGTGACACTTACCAACACTATATTACCTCACGACAGGTACACTTGTCTTTTGTATGTTTAGTTTAGTATTAGTAATAAACAATTAAAACTGAATCTATGCGAAAAACCTTTATCAAAATATATATACTATTTGCACACACCAATTAACAGCAAACAACACGTCAAAATATTACACAACGACATCAACAGTTGTAAGCGGAGACGATGATAGTGGTTATAGTGACGTCAGTGGTGGCTCTTAGGAACAACAACAACCACGGGGGACGACACCGAGGGGTGATAGATATTAGTTAGCGTTTGGTGTCACACCCCCGTTAATAGCGGAAACATGAGGATTAACAGACGGTATCGTCACAACACATTGATAGTTAATGAAGATGCATTAAATGATGAAAACCAAAATGTCATGACGTCACCGACACAAATGGAGACTTGTATCGCAGTTAGTCAATTCCACGACAAAGTTAGATAAGCATAATGAATTTAAATCCCACAACCTGGGAATAAGTAAAGCCAAACATGCCCAGCAATGATAACATAAACACAATTGTTTAAAATGCTACAACAAGTCTAAGATGTATTCCTTAGGGTAATCTCTAAGGCATTGACTCTAGCTATCATCGATGATTGTTACCTGAAAAGATATGCTCAAAAAGGTCAACACATGGTTGGTGAGTTCGCAGCTTTAAATGATAGATAAAAATCGATGTTGTGTAATTGTTTGTAGGACATAAGTTTATGCAGTTATAAGCAAGCAATATCACATGTAATCATAAGCATCACAACTAAAACTATGACGTACACTGTAACATCTCGTATTTCTGGTAATTAAGAGTTAATTTTTTTTAATTCTTATAAGGTTTATTCATGCTATTTATGAAACTTGGTGGGCTATTATTGTATGATTCTTTGTTTAAATTAAAGTTTCTAAGTTAATTAAGTATTAATAAATAACAATTATAATAATAATAATAATAATAATAATAATAATAATAATAATAATAATAATAATATTGATAATAATGAAAATAATAATAACTAAAATAATAGTAACAATGATAATAATATTGTTATAATAATAATAATAATACTAATAATAATAATTAGAGTAATAGTAATAATGATAATTTTTAATAGCTTAAAATTTATAAATTAGTTAAACTTTAAACCTAAATTAGGTTGAGGGGTTGTTTTGACAATTTATAAACTTAAAATAGATGTTTGTGCATAAAATAATAAAGAGTTTATAAACGAGGGGCCCAAAGTGTAATATTCGAATTTACAAATTCCAACCCCCTCCCCCACGTTTTTCCGGCCAAGTTCCGGCCAAACTCCGGTCACGCTCCGGTGACCTTGAAAACCCGTCAAAACCATGCGGAAATGGTCCCAAAACGTTCCAAATTCATTCGTGTACAGGTTTCGAATAAGATTGTACCATTTAATCATGTTTATGAGGCGGTTACAACTCTCAATCGATTGAGTAACCAGCGACTTAAACCCCCGCAGCCGTTCGAGCCTTAAACCCCCATAATAATGCAATTAATTTGATCAGATCAAACGTTTGTCTATCTTTAATCATATCCAACTTCCAATTTCACCTGAAACGCACAGAAATCACACATTCGAATCTCCCCTAGGCCGCAACCTGCAGTCGATCTGAACATCATCAATTCGACGATTAGAACTGGAATTGGTAAGGGGCTTTTAGTCCTAATCCTCGTACGAAGCTACCCATAAGTTTGATTGGATTATCATCGGTTATTACACATAAATTGTGCACCTTCGACCGCGACTTGGTTCTTCGATTGTTCATATCATTATCTTGACACAATACAGGTAATTAACTACATGTACTTATGCGATTTCAATTGGGTAACAAAAGCCCTAACATTAATTTGATTAAAGTTATCGAATTGATCCTCAATTTGGTGTGGATCAAATTAGGGTTCATAGGGAAATTGGGGAATTCTTCTGTTTATGCTTTTAAACCTTCAAAACCAACTTATGTTGTGGCCGAGGCCTTTGGTTCAACGGTTAGAGTGTGGGTGCTTTAAACATGAGGTCCCGGGTTCGAACCCGGGGACCCTCATGTTATTTTTTTAAGGCTTTTAGCCTAAAAACTTATTTTGGAAAAATTCTTAAAAATATAAAAAAATGTCTTTATAAACTCTAAATAATTTTGTGGCCACCGAATAAATTTCTTAAATTATTTAATTAACTATCATCTATTTAAGTATGTATTTAAGTTTAAAAAAATGTAAATAATTAGCTAAATTTTAATAGAATAATTCTTTAAAAATAAAGGTTATTCTTGGTTTAATATTATGAAATTCAAATAATATATATTTAGATAGACTTAACATATTGTTTAAACTTGCTAAATTCATTATTTAAAATGATATATTTAAATCATTTTCCTATATAAAGAAAAGAGACTTTAAATATTGATGTAATTCACTAAATCCTTATTTATTTAAATAAACATATATTATTGTGTGAAATGAGGTTTATTTCAAACGTTTCCTTTAAATTATTGTTTAAAACGTGCTTATCTTATTTAGCTATGAAACTTTACTTTTAAATCTTACAAAATTTTATAAATATTATTCTTATCCTATATTTTATACAAAATATAATCAAATCATTTCTACAAAAAAATATAATTTGTTGACAAAACCCCAAATACCCAATCCTTATTGAAACCCTAGTTCTCGTTATATCGTTAACCTTATTATTAACCTAAATCTTAATATATATATATATATAGGTGCCTTGTGACGTTCATCTTGGAACGACGTTTATTATTGATCTTATTAATCTTCATAATATACTTATTGATCAAGTGAGTTTCCTTTCCCCTTTTTCATATTTTCACACTAATTTGGGGTGAAACATGATAGCTTATACATGATACACTTATACACATTTGAGACTTGTAAATCACTTGCAATTCAACTTATTATTTTGTCATGGTTATTTGTGTATTGTAAGTGATTATATGAGATACATAGTTTGTTTACAATCATTAACTATTGCTAGCCTGGCGACGTCTTAGATCTTTGGGCCTGACAAGCCTATTTGGTGCTAAAGTCGAGGTATTGCCGACTCCTGATGACGTATGTTTGTTCATCATGGGAACCAAATACACTTAGCCAATCTTTTATACTTGTAATCAAGTCAAGGTTTGGTTGTAACGATATGTGTTCTATAACCTTACTTGCTTATGACCTATGACATGAATTGCTACTTGTAAACTTTATCATATTATGTATGAAAACCTTGGAAACTCACCAACTATTTTTAGTTGACCTTTTATTTTTTATCATGTTTCAGGAAACCCCTAAGTTTAAAGTGGACTTTGAAGCTTGCAATAAAACTAGGACTTGGACCTAGTTAAATAAACAAAATGTTATGTTATGTTTTGAGTTATGTTTGAACTTATTTCCTTGTTTGAGACTTATGGTTGTATTTCATTTTAAGACTTATGATCATAATATTTACAATTTAATATAGCGTTATGTGGCTGTGAACAATCTTAACCCTCACATCTCGACGATTCCGCCGTCAAGGTTGGGGTGTGACAGATTGGTATCAGAGCCCATAACTATAGGGATTTAGGTTATTAGAAATGGTGACCTAGACTATAGCTTATGCATGAACCTCATAGAAAAATATTTATATTCTTGGAAATATATATATTGTTACATGCTACATAATGCTATACCTTACTTATGTGCAACTTGATGCCTTAGCATAGGTTTGCCTTGTAATTGTTTAAACTTTGTTACTCGTCTCCCTAAACTGACCTTTGACACTTTCTCCCCGACAAATGAAACTTCTTAATCTTATTCTTGACGACATGTGGAATTGTATACTTATGCTTATGACTTGGATCCTTAGACTTATGTCTAATCTATGTAAAATCTCATCAAGGTTTTGATTTCATGAACCTAAGAAATTTGTGTGACACATAGACACCTGTATTCTGGATTTCCTGGCAAAAGGCCCTCGGGCTAAGGCAAGCATATCGCATAAATCCTACGGGACTAGTTATGCTTACTTGGGGATTTCTGGGATGAGTGATAAACTATGGTCAACATACACAAATTTCTAAGGCGAATGGGTCAACTTACCTTGACGTGTCAACGTTTCCAAATGGTAATGCGTTACCAAATGGAACCATTCCATGTGCCTTATAACTTTTGCCTTATCCTTGTTGAACTATAATCCTTGTTATTCCAATTCTTGTATCTAACTCATTTTGTATATTCCAGCATGTCCCGTCATCATGGAAAGCGTGGAAGTTCCGATCGTAAGTTAGCCGCCATGATTGCTCGACAAATGGCTGCTGTCATCCCGACCATGGTTGCTGAACTTAATAACACCTTAATGACCAACGCTAGCAACAATGGAAATGGTCATGGAGAGAATAGCAACAACCAAAACGGGGACAATCAACACGGGAACAATCAAACTTGCACTTTCAAACACTTTAGCTCTTGCAAGCCCACTAGTTTTAGTGGCAAGGAAGGAGCCACTGGTCTTCTTGAGTGGTTCGAAAGCATGGAGAATACCTTTATCAATTGTGAGTGTCCCGAGACGCTCAAGGTTCGTTATGCCACTAGTATGCTCCAACAAAGGGCACTTACCTGGTGGAATAGCGAGAAGAGAAACCGTGGTCCTGAAGCTGTGCTAGCACTTACCTGGGAAGAGTTCAAGAACATCGCCATCGCGAAGTTCTGCCCAAGAAGTGAATTGCAAAAGTTGGAAGAAGAGTTTTGGAACTTGAAGCAAAATGATGGTGATCATTTGGCCTACTCAACTAGGCATCATGAGTTGAGTATACTGCTGCCTCACATGGTCGACACTGTCCCCCGCAACATCGAGAAGTTCATTAAGGGTGTACCACCCCAAATCCAAGATGTTGTGGTGGGTAGCCGACCCACAACCTTGGAAGAAGCCATTACTATCACCGCTCAACTCACCGAGAACCATATACGAGCGGGCACCATGTCTGTGAAGGGTGCAAAGAAGGTAGAGAAGACGACTACCGAGACGGTTAAGGAGACCAAAGCTGAACCGTCTTACAACAACAACAACAACAAGAAGCGCAAGTTCACACCGGCATGTAACTATGCTGTGGCTGCACCCAAACAACCTCAAAGACAACTTGTACCTGCGGCTGCACCTGTGGCACAAGTGCCTGGGGCTAGGGCTTATGCTGGTCCTCAGCCTATGTGCAACATTTGTAGGTACCATCACCCGGGAAATCAACCATGCCGCATCTGTACTTTATGCGGTAAATATGGTCACTTGGTGGCGACTTGTCACCGTGCACCTAACAACGCCGCCGTGGTCACAAACCGTGTTTGCTACAACTGTGGGGAACCTGGTCATTTCCGCCCACAATGCCCTCGTCTTGTGGGTAATGTTCCACAAGCCCGAGGACGTGCTTTCAACATCAACGCTAACCAAGCACAAGCAAACAACGATATGGTGAATGGTATGTTAACTTACCTTTAACTTTTGTGACCTAATTCTTTTCATGTGTTACCTGCGTCGTTAAATACCTTTAAAATTGAACAGGTATTGTAACATCTTGTAATTTTGAGTTAAGTAAAGGTTTGTATCATTAAATTCTTGTAAGGGCCTTTTCTGTCATTTATGAAACTCATGGATTTCTTATGAACTCTTGCATTTAATTTGAAAATTTATAGTTTCTTTGAATTAAACTTAATGTATAATAATCATAATAATAATAATGACAAAAATAATAACTAATTATAAGAGTAACAATAATTATGTTATTAATAACCCAAATAATAATAATAATAATAATAATAATAATAATAATAATAATAATAATAATAATAATAATAACAATAATAATAATAATAACAATAGTGATGATAATAATAAAAATAATAATAATAATGTTGTTACAAATGACAAATAATTTAGAAAATTTAATAAACTTAAGGGTATTAAAGTCCAGGGGGTTATTATGTTAATTCTGAAACTTTAGATATTAAGTTTTGTGCATGAAATAACAATACCAAAACCGCAGGGACCTTTTGCGTAATTCAGAAAACTCCAACCCCCCCTTTCCTCTTCCGCGCTTTTCCGGCTAGCCTCCGGCCACCGCCGGCCGCGGCTCCGGCAAGGCTAGTTACCGGGTTTTAGACACCGGTTGTGTCCCTAAATTACACCAAATCATTCGTAATGAAATTTCGAACCTGTAAACATCAATTAATCACAATAAAACATCCGTTTCTAGCCTAATCGATGGTATAACCGAAATACATTAAAGCATATAGTCGTTCGAGCATTAATTCACAATTATAATCTAATTAAACCAACTTAAACAATCACCTAACGGTTCTTAATCACCTACAACTCTCAATTTCTCCTGAAAATTTACATAACTCTCATTCGAATTCTCCCTTAGTCGCGGCCTGCAACTCACTCGCAAACCTCTTTTCGAACCCTCTAACCCACAATTGACAAAGGGCTTTTCATCGTTCCAACTATTCGAAGCTTTCTGTAAAACGAATTTGGTTTTCATCGCCGATTGCAACCTGAACGAACTGCATCGTAGCCGCGGCCGTTCTTGTGCTCGTTGTCTATCAATTCCTCACGAATTCGGGTAATTAAACACATGTATAAGTTCGTTTAATCATGGGGAGGAAAAGCCCCATGGTTAATTCGATCAACAACATCATTTTATGGTTTAATTTGGGGTAAATCGAACCTAGGGTTCATGTGATTTGGGGGAGGATTCGGTGCTTGGTATTTTTAAGTAATTAAAACCGAATGTTAACGCGGCTGAGGCCTTAGTTCCACTGGTTAAGACACAAGTTCCCCTTAACATGAGGTCCCGGGTTCGAACCCCAGGAACCTCATGTTTTCTTTTTTAAGGCTTTTAGCCTTCAAAACCAATTCTAAACCTTTTAAAAATTATAAAAAAAACTCATTTATAAAAGCTGCATTTTTCTAAAATGTTTTAATTGTTTTTTGAGAATTATTTCTTTAAGAAAAAAAAACATTTTTTTACTTTTGATAAATAATCAAGAAATAATATAATTAGTTTAATTGTTTATATATAAAAAAAACAACACATATTATACAAATATGATTATTTCAAATGTAGTTCTTAAATTATTGTTTAAATTATGTTTATAGACTTATTTAAATCTTTATATACCAAGATTGTTATTAATGTTATATTTATATATAAAACTTTATATAGAATGTAACAAATTTCTTTGATTTTAATAAATATAATTGATTCCATATTGTTAAAACATAATTATTTGACAAGCACTAAATACCAAATTGCAACCCTAAACCTCAAATTAAATCGTTAAATTTATTATCAAACTTAAAATCTTGTAAATATATATAGGTATCTTGTGACGGATTACGTTGGAACAACGACTTTTATTTCTTATTAATCATCCATTTATACATTTATTGAAACTATGTGAGTATTTCCATACCCCTTTTTACTTATTTTCACACTTTGGGGTGAAACATGTTAACTTATTATCATTGCACTTGTAAACTTATTTGAGACTTGTAATATTTATGGCAATTCATCATGCTAAGTTGTGGTTAGTTGAACTTTTGTGGTTACCATGTTATGGTGTTATATGTACAATCATTAACTATTGCTAGCCCAGCAAAGTCATAGATCTATGGGCAAGACAAGCCTGCTTTGGTTGATCCAAGTACACTTAGCTGATCGTATATACTTTTAAACGTTTGAGACTTGTAAAACTTTGTCGAGGTTTGATTGTTGCATTGTTCATAACATCCCTAATCACTTTATTCACTAACTTATGACTTGAATTGCCATCTTTTATATAATTTATGTATTAAAAACTATGGAATGCTCACCAACATTATTGTTGACCTTTTATTTTTAACATGTTTCAGGAAACGCCCAAGTTTGATAGCTACACTTTGAAGCTTGCACATCTAGAAATGGACCTAGATAAATAAATAAAATAAGAATGATTTGTACATTCTATGTTATGCTTTTATTTTCTTTGAGACTTATGTTTGTAATGTGACAATTGAAACTTATGTTTAAATTATATTTGGATTATTAATAGCGTTATGTGGCTGTGAACAATCGTAACCCTCACATCTCGACGTTTCCGCCGTCAAGGTTGGGGTGTGACAGATTGGTATCAGAGCCCATAACTATAGGGATTTAGGTTATTAGAAATGGTGACCTAGACTATAGTTGCATGAACCTCATAGAAAGATCCTTATACCTTTGTGCTTACATGTTGTTTGCATGCTACATAATGCTATGCCTTTTGTGCAACTTGATGCCTTAGCATAGGATTGCCTTACGTATGCTTAAACTTAGTTACTTGTCTCCCTAAACTTAACTTTGACTCTTTGACTCTCCCCGAACATGAACTCTCTTAATCTTATTCTCGTCGACACGTGGAATCTTATGCTTATGTTATGACTTGGATCTTTAGACGTTATGTCTAATCTATATAAATCTCATCAAGGTTTTGATTCTATGAACCTAAGAAATATTGTGTGACACATAGACACCTGTATCCTGGTTTTCCTGGCAAAAGGCCCTCGGGCTAAGGCAAGCATATCGCATAAATCCTACGGGACTAGTTATGCTTACCTGGGGATTTCTGGGATGAGTGATAAACTATGGTCAATAAACACAAGTTTCTAAGGTAAATGGATCAATTCACCTTGACGTGTCAACGTTTCCAAATGGTAATGCGTTACCAAATGGAATCATTCCGTGTACCGTATAACCCTTAGCTTATCTTTGTTAAACTACTATCCTTTGTTATCCTCACTCCTGTAACTAACTCATTTTTGTATATGCAGCATGTCTCGTCACCATGGAAAGCGTGGAAGTTCCGACCGTAAGCTGGCTGCCATGATTGCCCGACAAATGGCTGCCGTTCTCCCGACTATGGTTGCTGAACTTAATAGCACACTAATGGCTAATAGCAACAACAACACCAATGGGAACAATAGTGGAGCTAATGGAGACAATAACAACAATCAAAATGGGAACAAACAACAAGGAAACAACCGTACTTGCACTTTCAAACACTTCAACTCGTGCAAACCCACTAGCTTTAGTGGAAAAGAAGGAGCCACTGGACTTCTCGAGTGGTTTGAAAGTATGGAGAATACGTTCATTGTTAGCGAGTGTCCCAACGAGTTCAAGGTTCGTTATGCCACGAGTGTTCTTCAACAACGGGCATTAACATGGTGGAATAGTGAAAAGAGAAACCGTGGAACTGAGATTGCTTTGGCATTGCCCTGGGAGGAATTTAAGGAGATTATGATTCAAAAGTTTTGTCCAAGGAGCGAGTTACAAAAGCTAGAGGAGGAATTCTGGAATCTCCAACAAGATGGTGGGAATCACTTGGCTTATTCCACCCGGCATCATGAGTTGAGTATGCTCCTACCACACATGGTGGACACCATGCCCCATAACATCGAGAAATTTATCAAGGGTGTGCCACCTCAAATTCAAGATGCCGTGGTGGGTAGTAGGCCCACAACTTTGGAGGAAGCAATTACCATCACTGCACAGCTCACCGAGAATCATATAAGAGCTGGTACTATGTCGGCAAAGGGTTCCAAGTCTACTGCGAAGGTGATACCCGAGGCAACAAAGGAGGTAAGGGCCGAGTCATCTTCTCAAAACAAAAAGTGTAAGTTCATCCCGACACGTAACTACGCTGTGACCGCCCCAAACGCTCCTAAAAAACAAATGCTGGTTGCAAATCAAGCTCCCATGGCTAAAGTTTATGCTGGTCCACATCCTATGTGTAACACGTGCAAGTACCATCATTCAAGCAACATTCCATGCCGAGTCTGCTCACTGTGTGGAAAGTATGGTCATTTGGTGGCTACCTGTCTTCGTACGCCAAACAACACTGCCATGCTTACCAACCGAACCTGCTACAACTGTGGCGAGGTTGGCCATATTCGTCCGCAATGTCCTCGCAATGCGGGAACTGTGCCACCGGCTCGTGGAAGGGCTTTCAACATCAACGCCAACCAAGCACAAGCCAACAACGACGTGATGAATGTACGTCATTGAATTTCTTTTAGTCCTTTCTTGTCTTGTAAAAATTTCTATCTATGTTCATCATACCAATAATAGGTTGTTACCAAACAGGTATGTATCTTGTAAATAATCGTTATGCATCTGTATTGTTTGATTCGGGTGCCATAGGAGTTTCGTGTCCCTGGAATTCGAGCCTTTACTTTCTAAACCGCGCGTCAATCTAGAAAGATCTTTCACGGTTGAAGTCGCCGATGGAGAATCTATTGTCGTGGACGTCGTAATACGTGACTGCACCTTAAGCCTTAACGAACACGAGTTCTTCGTCGACCTTATTCCTATGCAATTGGGAAGCTTTGATGTTATCATTGGTATGGATTGGTTAGCCAAGCATCGTGCGGAAATTCTATGCTTCGAGAAGTGTATCCGAATTCCTTTACCGACTGGGGATACTTTGAAGGTCTTTGGGGAGAAATCATCCCAAAGACTCAAACTCATGTCTTGCATCAAGGCCCGCAAGTGCTTAAGTAAAAACTACATGGCTTTCATGACATATGTAGTTAATACGAAAGCCAAGGGTAAGAAGTTGAAAGACATTCCTGTTGTGCGGGACTTTCCCGAGGTTTTTCCCGAGGATCTTAAAGGGTTACCTCCCGTGCGAGAAGTTGAGTTCAATATTGACTTAATCCCTGGCGCAAACCCTGTGGCTAAATCACCTTATCGTCTTGCACCATCTGAAATGCAAGAACTAGCTAGTCAACTGCAAGAGTTGACCGATAAGGGTTTCATTCGCCCTAGCTCATCACCGTGGGGTGCACCTGTACTGTTTGTAAAGAAGAAGGATGGTTCATTTCGTATGTGCATCGACTACCGGGAACTCAACAAGCTTACTATCAAAAACCGATACCCTCTTCCTCGAATCGATGATCTTTTCGACCAACTTCAAGGAGCAACTCAATTCTCAAAGATCGATCTACATTCTGGGTATCATCAACTACGTGTCCACGATGATGACATTCCAAAGACCGCTTTTCGTACTCGATATGGGCACTACGAGTTCATGGTCATGCCTTTTGGCTTGACCAATGCACCTGCCGTGTTCATGGATCTCATGAATCGAGTATGTAAACCGTATTTGGATAAGTTCGTAATCGTGTTCATTGATGACATTCTTATCTATTCCAAGACGAAAGTCGATCACGAGACACACTTGCGACAAGTTCTTGAACTTTTGAAGAAGGAGCAATTGTACGCTAAGTTTTCCAAGTGTGAATTTTGGTTGGAAGAAGTTCAATTCTTAGGGCATGTGGTGAATAGCCAAGGAATTCACGTTGATCCCGCTAAAATTGAAGCCGTGAAGAATTGGTGTGTTCCCACAACCCCAACAGAGGTTCGTTCTTTTCTGGGATTAGCGGGATATTACCGTAGGTTCATAGCGAATTTCTCGAAGATTGCTAAACCATTAACGGCGCTAACTTAAAAGAATCGACTCTTTGAATGGGGACCCGAGCAAGAAGAGGCGTTCGAGACATTAAAACGCAAGTTGTGCAACGCTCCTATTCTCACACTTCCCGATGGAAATGATGACTTCACTGTATATTGCGATGCTTCTAATCAAGGTCTTGGTTGTATACTGATGCAATGAGGCAAAGTTATAGCATACGCGTCAAGGCAATTGAAGGTTCATGAAGTGAACTACACGACTCACGATCTTGAACTTGGTGCTGTGGTTTTCGCATTGAAGATTTGGCGACACTATTTATATGGAACGCAATGCATAGTCTACACCGATCATAAGAGTCTCCAACACGTGTTTAACCAAAAGGATCTCAACATGAGACAAAGACGATGGATCGAGCTAATTAGCGACTACGACTGCGACATTCGCTACCATCCTGGAAAGGCGAATGTTGTAGCCGACGTGCTAAGTCGCAAGGTTCACAATAAGACTGTCTCGCTTCAAGAGATTCGAGATCGAAGGCAATGGTTTGATACGCAAGGAGAATTTGATACCGAGATCCATGTGGATGTCAACGAGGCTACTATCATGCTCCAAAACATAAGGATCGATAGTGACCTCGAGTTATGCATTCGCGAGGCTCAACAAGCGGCACTAACCGACGAAGGGAAAGATGAAGATTTGATGTGTAACGTTCGGTCGCAATTGGAGACAAAACCGAATGGCATGTGGTACTTCTTGAATCGACTTTGGATCCCAAATCGTGATAATCTTCGACACTTCATTATGAACGAAGCTCATCAAACCCGATATTCCATTCATCCTGGCTCCGATAAGATGTACATGGACCTGCGTGGTCAATATTGGTGGCCTGGAATGAAGAAAGATATCGCGTCTTATGTTTCCAAGTGTCTCACATGTGCAAGGGTCAAAGCTGAGCATCAACGACCAAGTGGTTTACTTGAGCAACCTGAAATCCCTATGTGGAAATGGGAACATATATCCATGGATTTCATAACCAAGTTACCTCGTACACCTCGTGGTCATGATAGTATTTGGGTCATCGTTGACCGTTTGACCAAGACAACACATTTCATACCCATACGAGATACGTACAAGGTATCAAGGCTAGCTCGAATCTATATTGACGAAATTGTGAGTCGTCATGGCGTGCCCTTACACATTATTTCCGATCGGGATGCTCGTTTCACTTCGCACTTTTGGTCTTCGATGCAAGAACTCTTGGGTACTCAATTGGATTTAAGTACGGCTTACCATCCTCAAACCGATGGTCAAACCGAACGAACAATCCAAACCCTCGAGGATCTGCTGCGTCTTTGTGTCCTTGACTTTGGTGGTGATTGGGATACGCATTTGCCGCTCGCAGAATTTTCGTATAACAATAGTTATCACTCAAGTATCAAGATGGCACCATTCGAGGCTTTGTATGGTCGTAAATGTCGTTCCCCAATCTGTTGGACTGACATTGGGGAAAATCTTATCACTGGTCCGGAACTTGTTCAAGAAACGACCGATAAAGTTTCCAAAATTCGAAATAACGTTGAGGTGGCTAGAAGTCGCCAAAAGAGTTATGCCGATAAAAGACGCAAACCGTTGGAGTTTCAAGTCAACGACATGGTTCTTCTTAAGGTCTCTCCATGGAAGGTTGTTGTACGTTTTGGGAAGAAGGGTAAGTTAGCCCCACGTTTTGTAGGACCCTTCAAGATTCTGAAAAGAATTGGGAAAGTGGCTTATAAACTGGAGCTACATTCTGAACTTAGCGGAGTTCATCCTGTCTTCCATGTCTCAAACTTGAGGAAGTGTTTGGCTGATGAAAATTTACATGTTCCACTAGAGGAAATTCAAATTGATGAGTCAATTCATTTCGTTGAGAAGCCTGTTGAGATTATGGATCGCACCCTGAAGAAGACCCGAACAACTACCACACCTATCGTTAAAGTCCGTTGGGAAAACAAACGGGGAGCTGAGTTCACTTGGGAGCGTGAGGATCATATGAAGGAGAGATACCCGCATTTGTTCTCTTAGCTTTATTCTTAATTTCGGGACGAAATTCTTTTAAGTCGGGGAGACTGTAACATCTTGTAATTTTGAGTTAAGTAAAGGTTTGTATCGTTAAATTCTTGTAAGGGCCTTTTCTGTCATTTATGAAACTCATGGATTTCTTATGAACTCTTGCATTTAATTTGAAAATTTATAGTTTCTTTGAATTAAACTTAATGTATAATAATCATAATAATAATAATGACAAAAATAATAACTAATTATAAGAGTAACAATAATTATGTTATTAATAACCCAAATAATAATAATAATAATAATAATAATAATAATAATAATAATAATAATAATAATAATAATAACAATAATAATAATAATAACAATAGTGATGATAATAATAAAAGTAATAATAATAATGTTGTTACAAATGACAAATAATTTAGAAAATTTAATAAACTTAAGGGTATTAAAGTCCAGGGGGTTATTATGTTAATTCTGAAACTTTAGATATTAAGTTTTGTGCATGAAATAACAAAACCAAAACCGCAGGGACCTTTTGCGTAATTCAGAAAACTCCAACCCCCCCCCCTTTCCTCTTCCGCGCTTTTCCGGCTAGCCTCCGGCCACCGCCGGCCGCGGCTCCGGCAAGGCTAGTTACCGGGTTTTAGACACCGGTTGTGTCCCTAAATTACACCAAATCATTCTTAGTGAAATTTCGAACCTGTAAACATCAATTAATCACAATAAAACATCCGTTTCTAGCCTAATCGATGGTATAACCGAAATACATTAAAGTTGCCGATGGAGAACCGATTACCGGGTTTTAGACACCGTTGAAGTTGCCGATGGAGAACCGATCACCGTTGACGTCATTATTCGTGATTGCATCTTAAGTCTTGACACGCATGATTTTCTTATCGACCTTATCCCTATGAAACTTGGAAGCTTCGACGTCATCATTGGTATGGATTGGTTAGCCAAACACCATGCCGAGATCATTTGTTTCGAGAAGTGAATTCGTATACCGTTACCCTCTGGAGACACTTTGAAAGTGTTCGGTGAAAAATCTTCCAAAGGACTTAAACTCATGTCTTGTACTCAAGCCCGAAAGTGCTTAAGCAAGAAGTATATGGCCTTCTTGGCTTACGTGGTCAACCCGAAAGTCAAAGGGAAAGAACTTAAGGATGTCCCTATCGTACGAGACTTTCCTGAAGTATTTCCCGATGACCTTAGTGGTTTACCTCCCGTGCGTGAAGTCGAGTTTAAAATTGACTTGATACCGGGAGCAAACCCCGTGGCTAAGTCACCATATCGGCTTGCACCATCGGAAATGCAAGAACTCTCTAGTCAACTTCAAGAGCTATCCGAGAAGGGCTTCATCCGTCCTAGTTCTTCGCCTTGGGGTGCACCTGTTCTTTTCGTGAAGAAGAAAGATGGATCGTTTCGTATGTGCATCGATTATCGTGAGCTTAACAAGCTTACCATCAAGAACCGTTATCCTCTTCCTCGTATCGATGATTTGTTTGACCAACTTCAAGGAGCTGCTATTTTCTCGAAGATCGATTTACGTTCTGGCTATCATCAATTGCGAGTCCATGATGATGATATCCCAAAGACCGCTTTCCGTACTCGTTATGGGCACTACAAGTTTATGGTGATGCCTTTTGGTCTAACCAATGCTCCTGCTGTCTTCATGGATCTCATGAACCGAGTATGCAAGCCTTATCTAGACAAGTTTGTGATCGTCTTCATTGATGACATACTTATCTATTCCAAGTCCAACACCGATCATGAACTACATTTGAGATTGGTTCTTGAATTGTTGAAGAAAGAGCAATTGTACGCGAAGTTCTCGAAGTGTGATTTCTGGCTCAAGGAAGTTCAATTTCTAGGGCACGTGGTGAATAGCCAAGGAATTCACGTTGATCCTGCAAAGGTGGAAGCTGTGAAAAATTGGTGTGTTCCTACAACTCCTACCGAAGTTCGTTCTTTTCTTGGTCTTGCTGGTTATTATCGGCGATTCATTGCCAACTTCTCGAGGACCGCGAAACCGCTCACTACTTTGACACAAAAGAATAAACCATTCGAGTGGGGTTCCGAGCAAGAAGAAGCTTTTGAAGCGTTAGAGCATAAGTTGTGCAATGCTCCTATTTTGACCCTACCCGATGGAAACGACGATTTCACCGTGTATTGTGATGCATCTAAACAAGGCCTTGGTTGTGTTCTCATGCAACGAGGGAAGGTCATAGCTTATGCATCGAGACAATTGAAGGTTCACGAGGTGAATTATACAACACACGATCTCGAGCTTGGTGTTGTTGTCTTTGCTTTGAAGATTTGGAGACACTACTTGTATGGTACGCAATGTATAGTCTACACCGATCACAAAAGCCTTCAACACGTTTTCAATCAAAAAGATCTCAATATGAGACAACGTCATTGGGTGGAGTTGATTAGTGATTACGATTGTGACATTCGTTACCATCCTGGTAAAGCAAACGTTGTAGCCGATGCACTAAGCCGAAAGATTCACAACAAGATGATCTCATTCCAAGAAATTCGCGATCGACGTCAATGGTTTGACACTTTGGGTGAGTTCGATACTGAGATCCGACTAGATGTCAACGAGACCACCGTACTGCTACGAAACCTGAGAATAGATAGTGACATCGAGTCTAGTATCCTGAAGGCTCAACAAATGGTACAACGAGAAGGAAGAATGAAGGATGAATTGGAGCATAATCTTCTAACCCAATTGGAAACGAAACCCAATGGGTTGATGTACTTCGCCAATCGAATTTGGATTCCAAATCGCGATAACCTTCGTACCTTTATTATGAACGAAGCTAATCAAAGTCGTTATTCTATTCATCCTGGTTCCGATAAGATGTACATGGACCTACGTGGTCAATATTGGTGGCCTGGAATGAAGAAAGACATAGCGACTTATGTAGCTAAGTGCCTCACATGTACGAAGGTTAAAGCCGAACATCAACGTCCAAGTGGATTACTTGAGCAACCCGAGATTCCTATGTGGAAATGGGAACACATATCCATGGACTTCATAACAAAGCTACCCGGAACCTCTCGAGGACATGATAGCATATGGGTGATCGTTGACCGATTGACCAAGTGGGCACATTTTATACCCATACGTGACACTTACAAGACATCAAAGTTAGCTCGTATATACGTTGATGAGATTGTAAGTCGTCATGGGGTACCTCTGCACATCATATCCGACCGAGATGCTCGTTTCACTTCGCATTTTTGGTCGTCTATGCAAGAACTCTTGGGTACTCAATTGGACCTAAGCACGGCTTACCATCCACAAACCGATGGTCAAACCGAGCGAACGATTCAAACCCTGGAGGATTTGCTACGCCTTTGTGTTCTTGACTTTGGTGGTGATTGGGATACGCATCTACCGCTCGCGGAATTTTCGTATAACAATAGTTACCACTCGAGTATCAAGATGGCACCGTTTGAAGCACTTTATGGTCGTACATGTCGTTCACCGATCTGTTGGACCGACATTGGTGAAAACTTCATCACTGGTCCTGAACTTATACAAGAGACGACCGATAAAGTTTCTATTATCCGCAAGAACCTTGAAGTGGCGAGAAGTCGTCAAAAGAGTTATGCTGACAAGCGACGTAAGCCATTGGAATTCCAAGTTGGGGAGTTGGTTCTTCTAAAGGTATCACCGTGGAAAGGTGTTGTTCGCTTTGGAAAGAAGGGCAAATTGGCTCCAAGATTTGTAGGGTCTTTTAAAATCCTGAAAAGGATTGGGAAAGTGGCTTATAAACTGGAACTACCTTCCGACCTTAGTGGAGTTCATCCTGTGTTCCACGTCTCAAATTTGAGAAAGTGCTTGGCCGACGAAAGTCTGTATGTTCCGTTGGAAGACATTCAGATTGACGAGTCATTACATTTTGTCGAGAAACCTGTTGAGATCATGGATCGCATAATCAAGAAGACTAGAACCACAACAACCCCAATCGTCAAGGTTCGTTGGGAAAATAAACGTGGCGCAGAATTTACTTGGGAACGTGAGGAGCACATGAAGAAGAGATACCCGTTCTTATTTGTATAGTTTCATTTCTTTTAATTTCGGGACGAAATTCTTTTAAGTTGGGGAGAATGTAACATCTCGTATTTCTGGTAATTAAGAGTTAATTTTTTTTTAATTCTTATAAGGTTTATTCATGCTATTTATGAAACTTGGTGGGCTATTATTGTATGATTCTTTGTTTAAATTAAAGTTTCTAAGTTAATTAAGTATTAATAAATAACAATTATAATAATAATAATAATAATAATAACAATAATAATAATAATAATAATAATAATAATAATAATAATAAATAATAATAATATTGATAATAATGAAAATAATAATAACTAAAATAATAGTAACAATGATAATAATATTGTTATAATAATAATAATAATACTAATAATAATAATTAGAGTAATAATAATAATGATAATTTTTAATAGCTTAACATTTATAAATTAGTTAAACTTTAAACCTAAATTAGGTTGAGGGGTTGTTTTGACAATTTATAAACTTAAAATAGATGTTTGTGCATAAAATAATAAAGAGTTTATAAACGAGGGCCCAAAGTGTAATATTCGAAATTACAAATTTCAACCCCCTCCCCGACGTTTTTCCGGCCAAGTTCCGGCCAAACTCCGGTCACGCTCCAGTGACCTTGAAAACCCGTCAAAACCATGCGGAAATGGTCCCAAAACGTTCCAAATTCATTCGTGTATAGGTTTCGAATAAGATTGTACCATTTAATCACGTTTATGAGGCGGTTACAACTCTCAATCGATTGAGTAACCGGCGACTTAAACCCCGCAGCCGTTCGAGCCTTAAACCCCCATAATAATGCAATTAATTTAATCAGATCAAACGTTTGTCTACCTATAATCATATCCAACTTCCAATTTCACCTGAAACGCACAGAAATCACACATTCGAATCTCCCCTAAGCCGCAACCTGCAGTCGATCTGAACATCATCAATTCGACGATTAGAACTGGAATTGGTAAGGGGCTTTTAGTCCTAATCCTCGTACGAAGCTACCCATAAGTTTGATTGGATTATCATCGGTTATTACACATAAATTGTGCACCTTCGACCGCGACTTGGTTCTTCGATTGTTCATATCATTATCTCGACTCAAAACAGGTAATTAACTACATGTACTTATGCGATTTCAGTTGGGTAACAAAAGCCCTAACATTAATCTGATTAAAGTTATCGAATTGATCCTCAATTTGGTGTGGATCAAATTAGGGTTCATAGGGAAATTGGGGAATTCTTCTGTTTATGCTTTTAAACCTTCGAACCCAATTTATGTCGTGGCCGAGGCCTTTGGTTCAACGGTTAGAGTGTGGGTGCTTTAAACATGAGGTCCCGGGTTCGAACCCGGGGACCCTCATGTATTTTTTTAAGGCTTTTAGCCTAAAAACTTATTTTGGAAAAATTCTTAAAAATATAAAAAATGTCTTTATAAACTCTAAATAATTTTGTGGCCACCGAATAAATTTCTTAAATTATTTAATTAACTATCATCTATTTAAGTATGTATTTAAGTTTAAAAAAATGTAAATAATTAGCTAAATTTTAATAGAATAATTCTTTAAAAAATAAAGGTTATTCTTGGTTTAATATTATGAAATTCAAATAATATATATTTAGATAGACTTAACATATTGTTTAAACTTGCTAAATTAATTATTTAAAATGATATATTTAAATCATTTTCCTATATAAAGAAAAGAGACTTTAAATATTGATGTAATTCACTAAATCCTTATTTATTTAAATAAACATATATTATTGTGTGAAATGAGGTTTATTTCAAACGTTTCCTTTAAATTATTGTTTAAAACGTGCTTATCTTATTTAGCTATGAAACTTTATTTTTATATTAATCTTACAAAATTTTATAAATATTATTCTTATTCCATATTTTATACAAAATATAATCAAATCATTTCTACAAAAAAATATAATTTGTTGACAAAACCCCAAATACCCAATCCTTATTGAAACCCTAGTTCTCGTTATATCGTTAACCTTATTATTAACCTAAATCTTATAATATATATATATATAGGTGCCTTGTGACGTTCATCTTGGAACGACGTTTATTATTGATCTTATTAATCTTCATAATATACTTATTGATCAAGTGAGTTTCCTTGCCCCTTTTTCATATTTTCACACTAATTTGGGGTGAAACATGATAGCTTATACATGATACACTTATACACATTTGAGACTTGTAAATCACTTGCAATTCAACTTATTATTTTGTCATGGTTATTTGTGTATTGTAAGTGATTATATGAGATACATAGTTTGTTTACAATCATTAACTATTGCTAGCCTGGCGACGTCTTAGATCTTTGGGCCTGACAAGCCTATTTGGTGCTAAAGTCGAGGTATTGCCGACTCCTGATGACGTATGCTTGTTCATCATGGGAACCAAATACACTTAGCCAATCTTTTATACTTGTAATCAAGTCGAGGTTTGGTTGTAACGATATGTGTTCTATAACCTTACTTGCTTATGACCTATGACATGAATTGCTACTTGTAAACTTTATCATATTATGTATGAAAACCTTGGAAACTCACCAACTATTTTTAGTTGACCTTTTATTTTTTATCATGTTTCAGGAAACCCCCAAGTTTAAAGTGGACTTTGAAGCTTGCAATAAAACTAGGACTTGGACCTAGTTAAATAAACAAACTGTTATGTTATGTTTTGAGTTATGTTTGAACTTATTTCCTTGTTTGAGACTTATGGTTGTATTTCATTTTAAGACTTATGATAATAATATTTACAATTTAATATAGCGTTATGTGGCTGTGAACAATCTTAACCCTCACATCTCGACGATTCCGCCGTCAAGGTTGGGGTGTGACATACACACAGATCTTTTCAGAACATATTCATCCTAGGGTCTGTCCGTGACCACTGTCAGTCCTAAATAATAACCAACAAGCAAGGGTGGGGTGTCAACCCAATAGTGCTATCAATACCTATCAGTCGGATCAACACCAGTGTTAAATAGTTGTGAATAAAGAACTACACAGATAACTGATGCATGTACCAGATATTAACTTACAAAATAGTAAACACAACAGTCTCAAAAGAATAAATGAGTTCACAGAATAAAAGGGTGAGCATACTTTTCCCCCTAGAACATTGTAAATAATTGTAATAAATCAGGGTCACGAAACTCACCTTAAAATGATAGGAAATTAAAACAAACAAAAAGGCTTCTTGTGATGAGAGCAAACCAACGATCAAACACCTATAATTAAAGGTAACTGAATCTTAAAACAAATCGAATGAGCATTGATACATCCGGGCGATCTTGGGTCAGTTTGAGTTCGACGCGCGACACGTACACAAAATATGTATATTTAAATTATTTACTTAAATGAATAAGAATGTGCATATATATATATATATATATATATATATATATATATACATATATATATATATATATATAT
>CM046046.1:14964822-14994822 GCA_025215565.1 Flaveria ramosissima | reverse complement strand
AATAATAATAATAATAATAATAATAATAATAATAATAATAATAATAATAATAATAATAATAATAATAATAATAGTGTTAATATTGCTATTAACAATATATTAATATTGACTTCTAACAAAAATATTATTTAATAACTTTAATTTATCATATTATATAAATTAGGGTTAACCACATAATCAATAAAAACAAGGAGTTGAAAAAGAATTAATAATGTCAAAATAATAAATGCACAAGGAGAGATAATGAGCTTCGAGTTAATTGATGGAACTGTGAGTGACGGGTGTCACATTTGGTATCAAGGAATGAGAGGAAAAATGGAATTAATGATTGAGAGTGAATAAAATATAACTTGTTTGGTTGGCGAAGGTCATGGCATGAATCATTAAATAAGTGATCACATTCCCTATAATCACATCAAATTCTCCACCACCCACTCACCATCATCAATTACTACTAGCCACCACCACCACCGGCCACCACGACCACCGCCGACCACCACGACCACCGCCGGCCCCCACCGACTACCTCCACCACCACCACCATTACCACCGACCACCAAGATCGAGAGCCATTAGCCACCACCACTGCCACCAATCACCACCCACCACCACCACCACCACCACCACCATCACCAATCACCACCAGCCACCAGCACATCCAATCACCACCTAGCACCACCACCGATCGCCATAGATACCACCATTAGTCACCACCACTTCCATCGGCCACACTACAACCACCTCTATCAACCGCCACCACCACTGGCCACCACCACCATAACCACTTTTACATTTTAGTCTTTCATCTTTTCCTACCTAACGAAAAATACAAAGTAATGATTCTTCCATTCCTAAAGGGTAACCAAACATGACAATGGATTATAATGATTTATTTTATTCTATAATCGATTCCATTCCTTTATCTATTTGACTCCTCAGTTCATTACATTATCCTATAGTATACATACGACGGCCGGTGGTTGGTGGTGGTCGATGGTGGTGGTGGTGGCCGTGTCTGGAGGTGGTTGCCGGTGATGAACAATCTTGGTGGCTGGTGGTGGTTGTTGTGGTGGGTGAGTGGGTGGTGTTGGTGACTAATGTTGAAAGAAAAGATGGAATGAAAAAAGAAAAGAAGTGTGGATGAATGAATTTGAGAGAATGAAATCAACTATCTAATGGTTCATTCCATTACATTCACCAACCAAACATATCTTTAATCATTCACCCTCAATGGTTCATTCCATTCCGCACTTCATTTCTACATACCAAACGTTACCTTAGTGTGTTGATTAGAAACATGATATGTTAATCATTTTGAATATAATTATGTAATACTAACATTATCTTATAATATTATTATTAATAGTTAACAAAAACCCTTTTGTAATTATCAAGTCGTTGATAATTAATAATTATTAATAATAATTAATAATATTCTTTGAAAAATGATATGTAATAATTATTAATAATAATTAATAATAATAATTATTATTATTATTAATTATTAATAATAATTATTAGAAACATGATATGTAATAATTATTAATAATAATTACTAATAATAATTAATAATATATTCTTTGAAAAATAATTATTAATAATAATTATTAGAAACATGATACGTAATAATTATTAATAATTATTAATTATTAACAGTAATTATTAGAAACATGATATGTAATAATTATTAATAATAATAATTATTATTAATTAATAATTATTAGAAATAATTAATAATATATTCTTTGAAAAATAATATATTTCTCTCTTATTTAATATTCGTGTCTAGATTTCAAACACATTAAATTAATCGCATCATTCGTTACACATAGTGTAACATTTTTGGTGTTAGGTATCTTTACGCAGCGGAAATAAACACACTGTTATACGCACACGAAAGCAATAAGAACATGGTTCAGTCAAGATGACCTACGTCCGCTCTCTGCAACTAGGTAGTTTTATTAAGCTCAAGGGACAAGATTACAATACAATGTCAAGCTCTATATAAAAGAATAATTAGGATTTTAAGAAGCTTCAATGGGCCAAGCCCATAACTCCATCCAAAAGCCCAAAGGCATTCACACCTCAACAATCTCCCACTTGAAGGCCTTGCGAATACTCCAGCTAGCCATCTAAGTACAAAGCAACCCTGTCATTAGTAATCTTCAAGCAATAGAAATCCTCCAAGCCTCCAATTTTAAAGAACAAGCTATAATTTAAATCCAAATCCCCTAGTTGAGGCCTCTTTTCATCAATTACTTGAAAGGGCCCATCGAAGCTCCCTCGAGCTCCAACCTAGTCATGGCAAATTCCACTAACGACCTATCCTCTGTCTCAACTGATTTACACAATCCACCAGATTCAGAGATACACCGAGAACCACTAACACTCTCCAACTTCAGCAAACAATCACCAGGAGAGATTTTTACAGTCGTAGTCTTCAAAACCCAACGATTCTTCTTGACTGTACCCAGAACCCACCCCATGCTCCCATTGTCACGAAATCCTCTAACTGGTTTAGACTTATGACCCCATTGAGCTACAATCTTTGCTCCAGACTTTATGTTTGCAAAATGAACTCTCTTAGCAGTAGAGTTAGCGAACTAGACTTTGACTTGCTTAACCGGGATGATCAGTCTCTCAGCAGGTACCTCAACCATGCACAATGACCCATGCTTATCACCATGAGCAATCACCCGGTTCCCATTGATTACCCTCCATTTACCACCACCAAACTTGACTTCCAGTCCTTGTTCATCCAATTTACTAACAGAGATTAACTTCTTTTCCAAACCTGGAATCACCTTGACATTCTTCAAATTCCATGTAGTTCCCAATAGAGTCACCAAATCAACATCACTCATGCCCATTACATCAAGCATTCTGCCATCAGCGAGACGTACCTTCCCAAAATTACCTGTTTTCATATTCACCATCATTTCACCGCTGTGTACGGCGTGAAATGAAGAACCAGAATCCATGATCCAAGAGTCCACACTGTTTTCAGCCTCAAGAATTAACACGTCACCATCATAGACATCCTCAGCAGCAGTGTTCAAACTTTTCTTTGGACATTGACTTTTAACATATCCATCCTCTTTACAGATCCAACACCTCACATTTTTTTGAGTTCGAGTTGAACCCTTTCCCCGACTCCCACTAGCTCAGCTGTTTTCCCTTCCCCTGCTAACATGTAACATCTCAGAAGATGATCCAACATTTTCACTTTTTAGACGCGTGTCTTCACCTATAATGTCTCGGATCTTTTCAAATCTCATTTCGTTAGCCCCCATAGAATTTGTAACAGCAGTTATAGTCCCGGACCAACTATCAGGCAGTGTAAATAGCAATAACAAGGCTCGAGTCTCATTATCAAATTTTATCCCACTGATTCTAATCTGGTAAGAATAGACATCAGATCATTAATATGGGAGGTGACTGAGCTTCCCTCTTTCATTCTCCTCATGAACAGTTCCCTCATCAAGAACACCTTGTTAGCTTCAGACGACTTTTCATACATATTTGACAGACCCAACATCATACCACTTGCAATGGTTTCTTTAATGATGTTAAAATCAACGCTCTTCGTCAAAGATAACATAATAACCACTCTAAATTTCTTGTCCTTGGAATTCCAAACTGCTTCTTCAGCTTTCTTCATACTCTCTGGTTTCTTTTCAAGTATCATATCCAAATCCTTTTGACGCAGTAATGCCTCAATTTGCATTTTCCACCAACCAAAATCAGTGCCATTGAACTTTTCGATCACAATCTTCCCGTCTTCAGCCATAATAGCAAACTAGAGACAAAAAACAAACGAAACAGGCACACTGAACAGTTGATAACCAGCCAACAAAGGATAGACAAACCAGATCCGGTACTTCTAACCAAAACCCTAGGCGGGCGTAGAACCCTAGACGATTTCGGTGGCGGCGGTAACCCTAGGCGGCGACGGAAACCCTAGGTGGCGGCGGTGGCAGAAACCCTATATGGCGGTGGCGGCGAAAAAAAAGGTAATCAAGAGCCTGATGCTCTTATACCAGTTGTTAGGTATTTTTACGCAACGGAAATAAACACACTGTTATACGCACACACACGAAAGCAATAAGAACACGAGAATTTATAGTGGTTCGGTCAAGATGACCTACGTCCACTCTCTGCAACTAGGTATTTTTATTAAGCTCAAGGGACAAGATTATAATACAACGACAAGCTCTATATATAAGAATAATTAAGGTTTTAAGAAGCTTCAATGGGTCAGGCCCATAACTCCATCCAAAAGCCCAAAAGCCTTCACACCTCAACATTTGGATCCTATCTAAATAAGAGTATATATCTAATGTACTTACTCAGACATATATTGTTTCTAACAAAAAAGGCACGAGCCGTATTGGACTCGAGTTGTTGAACATTGATATGATCAAGTTGGTGGAAGCAACCAATCAAGACGTTAACTCAATTCAAAATATAAAAAAATTGTAAGATGAGCTAGTTCAACAGACTCTACATCCGATTGATATTAATTTTTATTATATTTATTTTAAGTTATTAATTATTATATATAACGTCGATCAACCTATAGCGATGGTGGGCAAATGAAACCACCAATGTAGATATAATTAAAATGACGTTAAAGGAATACGATAAAGCATATATACAAAAGGTTTCTTCATATGGCTACATGAGATGTTGTAACAGACAATCTAAGAAGTGAACATGTTTCGTTCGTGGGTTCGTAGTTTGAATAACAATCATAAAAAAAGAACAAAAACACCTGGTTGGGCAACTATACAATATTTTATTAATTTTTACTGTATTTATTTTAAGTTATCAATTATTAGCTTATAATATGCATAGCCGATGATAGGCTAATAGAACCATTAATGTAGATATATATATATAATTAAAATGGCATTTAAAAAATACGATAAAGCATTTGAAAAGAAGGTTTCTTCGCATGGCAAAATGAGATGTTGTAAAAGCTAATTTGAGAAGTGAACTCGTTCCGTTCATGGGTTTGTAGTTTGAAAAAATCACAAAGAAGAACAAATACATCGAGACAGACAACTATAAAATTTAAAATAGGTTTTATATATTATTTTATAATTTTAGGTACTTTTCTGATTTTGTACATTTGGGGTTTTTAAATTGTTCTTTTGAATTTTAGTTATTTTAATCTTAAGTTTAGTTATGTATTTTTTTTTTGAGATAATGGAATTATGTATTTATTATTTTAATTATATAATTTAATTTATAGTTAAAGACGTTAGGGAAGTAGATGGTCAAAATATGTGCCATGAATCTTCTTGGTAGAAGATGGTTTAAATGACATGATAAGTTTAAATTGGGTGGTATTGAGGGTCCGAGTGGGTTGGGAAAGTTGTGTTACCTCCAACCTTATAGAATATAGAGCATACTTTTTTCTAGGTTAGGTCAAGTGGGTAGTTATTAATTTTAGTTAAGTCTATTAAGGTTTGTCTTAGTCCTTTTTTATGCGTAACACCCCGAGTTTTCTAAAGGAAAGTAAAGTTTTCGCGTGAAAAGAGGTTCTTGCGCGACAAAAGGTTTTCGTGCGAGAACAACTGCGATAGAAAGGAGACTCTATAAATAGGCCGAAACACCCATTTGTCTCCACATCATGCGAAAAGTTCATCTGGATGTTTAGAGAAAGAGAAAGTGGTCCAAGGTGATGTTTAAGGTATGTATTCGATAACATTTGATGTATTTATGCATTTATGAATGGTTTGTAATGATATTAGTGCATGATTATGTAACTCCTGATTGAAAAGCTCTCGGTTTGGTGTTGTTTTGTGCAAATATCATAAGGTGAGTTCTAGACCCCTCCTTTTACATGTTTTTCATGATTTGGGTCTAATATGCATACCTTCATGAATGTTTTGATAAAGTATAATAGTTTAGATTGTTATAGTATGTGTTTGGGTGATAAATAGTTCAAGAATCGCTTAGTGTTGTTGATTTTTGTATTCATATAAGATTGTCAGGTATGCTACAGGAAGAAATTGCGAGCTTGGCATGGATTGAAAGCTACTTGGCATATGGTCGAGACCGGCATCCTAGCATAGTTGTAAATAGATGGTTAAAGTTATCATAGTTTGATGTAATTATTGAATTATGACAATATTGTATTTCCGCTACGTATGTTAATGAATTTTTGAGTTCAGGAACTTGTGTTTTTGATGTCCAAATCCAAATGTGAGGTTGGCCGGAAACAGAGCCTTATATTATGAAAAAGAAGCTAACCTCATTTGGTAATAGACTTTTTCTCACCTCTTTCTTCAACTTCTTACATTATTTAACAAATGACAACTATCATCATATATCTTATTTTACATACTACTCTTCTTATATGTTTATGCTCCTTTCTCTTATATGTATGCTTAACTTGAGCCTTAGTATGTCAACATTTCTTTGACCTCATTGACCCTCTAATGATTTTCTTGTTTAACTTGAACATCAAAATGTCTACACTTAACAAATAACACTACATCACTATGTTAACAGTTTCTAGTCAGAGGAGTCAACTTCTTGCACTAAAATTCAAGTAGTAGGCTCTTTCCAATTCAATAGTAGGCTTTTAAAAGTGGATTTTTTTAATATCGTGGCTATCCATGGGACTACGGACAAAACATGTTTTGTGACATATTTGTGTTTTTCACGTGTTCTACATGATACTCAAATTGTATTCAAGACTATGGTTTGAGAGGTCTCAACTTTGATAATCTCTCCAACATAATATGTTTAAAAACGCCTCCATGATATGCGATTATTTATCTGTCTTTTTGTGAAGCATATCATATTTCTAGATAAAAACCACTCCCACCCCACCACCACGAACACCAGGTACAACACACCCAATTCTAACTACATTACTAACAATAAATCTTCATGTCGTTGATGCGTCCTCAAAAGATAGTATACATATGATGCCCAAACAACGATATTCTAGACTTTGAAATACCGTCACATTGCGGTTTAAAGGTCCGAAAGACCAAAAGGGTATAATGTGTGCTATTTATAGTAAAATTTCACCGGTATGTTTTCTATTCTTAAAACAATATGATGTTGATATTTATTAGAAAAATTTTCAATGGATTTGTTACTGATTATAACGTAATTCTTGGAGAATAGTTCTATAGACAAATTGAGGTTCATTAATAGAAAATTTTGTTTATGGAAAATGGATTTTTCTAGAAAGTCGACACACTTATGTACAACTCACCACAAATCAAAATGATGTGGGTGAAAATATATGTATATTTATTAAAGATTTCTTCACACAAATTTAGCTAAAAAGGATTTTCAGCAAAAATATTAAATCACACATGTAATATACAAGTGTACCTATCGAGTAGTAATATAGCTAAAGGTAAGAATTGAATATCAATCCGTGTACATAGCGTCTCCCGATACTAAATCTTTGTTATTGTTTAATCGATAAAAACAAAAGATGACTAGCTTATAAGTAAAATAAAAATAAAATAACAAGTAAACTAATAAATTCAAGGTTTATCAATCAAGGAAGGATATCATTTTAATCTCGAATCCATTTACTTAACAATGATAATAATCATGAACACAAGGGAAAATCACAAACACTCAAGTAATTAGATTCCCGCTAAAGATATCTAATCATATGATTTGTTGGAAAGTTAGAATGAAAAACACAAACTAACCACCTAAAATCATGCATATTGCAGGACCGTTTAAGGGCTTGAACAAATTACAACACAACAACACAATGAGGAGAGCAACTAAACTTTGATCAAACAGTGAACTGGATTAACCAAGTATGATACTAAGAACACAAGTAAAGTAAAAAGACAGAACAAGAGAGTTGGGTTTCAAGGAGGCAGTATATTGCTTTCTCAAGTTCTTTTACAAGTGTTACAAAGCATAAAGAAAGATACAAAAACTTGGAATACTTATACTACAACCTACAGCCGGCTATACTTTGAAAGCCAGCTGGATACAATTGACTAGACACTAACAAAATCAATTGTAGGATCAAAAGGCATATCTGCCTTTTGACCTTGTGACTATGACATGCCATAGCTCACATCCTTATCTATTACAAAAAGGATAAAGTACATAAAGTAGAAAGTTACAGACTCAAGACCTCAATGTACAGTTACCAAAAGCATGGACCTTTTCACCAACTCATGTAAGTTGGTGACTTTACAGAGATGTAGCGGAAAGGTGCTTTATGGAATAGTACATCAGATAAAGCATGTGTACTAAAAGTCTTCGGAAGAAATCTGTCTTCATAGGTTAAAGCTTCGGAAGACTTTGTCTCTGAGGCTTCGGAAGACTTCATGTTTGGCTTCGGAAGATATTGGTCTTGGCTTCGGAAGATTTTACACTTAGAGTATTTTCTAGTGTGTTGTGTAAAACTTCCGAAGCATTCTTTACTTCAGTATTTAGTGCATGTTGCAGAGACATATTGGATGTTTTGGGTTGCATCAGACTTAAGGAATCCTTACAAACTCCCCCTAGGCTGATGGTAACTGTCCCCTGAAGGTTGTTCACTTGAGTGTTGAGACTCAGAGTGAAGGCTTAAGGCTGTTGGGCTTGTGAGCTCATCAGGGTGAGCATGAGGAACCTCAGCCCTGATAGCATGAGGAACCTCAGCCATGACTGCTCTTCAGACTGCTCTCCCAAACTCTGTATACAGAGGCTTTAAGAAGTGCAAAACAGCTAAACAGCTGTGGGATGCACTGAAGCTGATGTATGAAGGCTCCTCTGAAGCCAAGGAGAACAAGAAGGATCTCCTGAAGCAGCTGTTTGAAAACTTCACCTTTAAAGCAGGTGAAACCATGACTCAACAATACTTCAGGTATGTTGAGATAGTGGATACCCTAGTGGATGGAGGAGTTCCTCTTGAGAACAGGGACATTGTAAGGAAGTTCATGTCCTCACTTCCTAGGCAATGGACACACTATTGTGTGGTGATCAAGAGGACTGAGAACCTCAAAACTCTTACTCTCACAGAGTTATATGGGATTCTCAATGGATACCAGATGGAGATGAACATGCAAGGTTCATCTGGCAACTCCAACAATCAAATGGGTTCACCCCTTCATGTGGTTGAAAGGGATAGCATAGAACCCCAACACCATCTCATATGCTACCCTGACAACTCACAAAAGGGTCCTTTCATCACCTTCCCGGAGACACCAAGGGAGAACTTTACTCAAGGAAGCCCATTCCAAGAGACAAGTTCTTCTCAAGCCTTTGTGTCTACTAATGAAAGCTGTGGGAACTCTCTCTTCACTCTTGAAGACCTAGACTGTATCCATCCAGATGACCTGGAATACATGGAGATAGTTCAGCAGATGGCTCTCCTCACCCACAGAGCCAAGAAGTTCTACAAGAGAACAGAAAGAAGGTTTTCAAGCAATGCTACCAGTGGAAATTTGGGCTGGATAAAAGCAAAGTTAAGTGTTACAACTATAACCTTATGGGCCACTTTGCTAGGGAGTGTAAGGCACCTAAAACATATGGGGGCCAAACACAAACCAGACCAAACTACACTGACAAAGCCCCTCAGAATGAGAAGCCAAAGCAACATGCTGTTGTTGCTGTTGAAGAGGGTGGCTTTGAGTGGAGCTTTCAGGTGGAAGATGCTTCTCCAAACCAAGCACTGATGGCTTACCATGATGAAGCCAAGGTATTGGAACATCTCTGTACTCCTGAATGCATTGCTAAGTAAATAGATACAGGTCCTACAACTTAGAGATGAGATCTGATCTTGAGTCATTAAACATATTAAAATCTGATTTTAGAAAGTCTGAAAATGATTACAAGTTAAAGATAGAGGACTTGGAGAAAACCATTTCAGTACTAAAACATGAACATACAGATTTTAGAACTCAGATCCAGGATCTCATAACTAAGTTGATCGAGTGCCAGGCTGAGGTTGTGATCAGCAAAGCCAAGGCAGAGAAAAGTGTTCTTGAAGAAGAGACCTTCAAGAACATGATATCCTCATCCCTGCACAACAAAGTGTGCTATCAAAATAGACAGGGACTGGGATCAAATGAGATAGCTCCTCCACACACAATCTTGTCTGTAAGATCTCCTAGGTGTGGAACTTGTGAAGATGAGCTTCCTCTCATAGATCCCATAAGTAAGGAGGATGAAGAAGTGATAGTGAAGAATTCCTCTGAGAAGAGTGAAGAAGAGGATTCTATCAAGGGCCACTATCCTTCTGAGGAGAAGAAATATACTGTGATGACCAAGTCCAAGAGAAAGAACTTGATCAGGAAGAGCAAAAGGAAAGCAAAGAAGGCTTAAGAGATCAAGGCTACTTTTGATGCTAAGCAGAAACAAGTTTCTATCTCTGCAGGTTTCAAAGTAGTTAGGACTGAAGACATCAACCAAGACTCCTCAGCTAAGAGTCCTGGTTCTTGTTCAAATCATCTCAGTGCAAAGAAGAAGACTGAGCTGCTGTGTACCACTGCTGCACAGCCTGGACCATCAAACTCCAAGAACAGTTCACAGCCCAAAAGAACTGTCTCAGCATCTACCAAGATGAAGGTGGAGAAGGGATGTGACCAAAGCCAGTCTTGCTCTCATAAGGAGACTCCTTTGAAGAAGAAAATGTTATGTGTCATGTGTGAAAGTACCTCTCAGATTGCTAAGGATTGCCCATACAATCCTAAAAGTACTATTCACATGACCAATACAAAGATTTCAAAGAGTCTCAAGAAGATTCAAGCTTCGGAAGTAAAGTCTGTTTCCTTCGGAAGCTCCAAATCAAAGAAGAAGGTAAATGGAAAATTACCTTCGGAAGTAAAATTGGTCTCGGAAGAAAGGAGTTCTTCCGAAGCACTGATGTCTGCTGCAGTGACTGTAGAATCTTCCGAAGGTTCAGTCATCAAAACTTGTGAAGTTCCAAAAGCTTCTAAGGTTTTGAAGGTCAAGTCCAAGACTCCAAAGGTGGTGTGGAAGTCTAAGAAAGACCAAATGACTGAAGTTTCTCCATCAACAACAGCTGAAGATCCCCATAGTACAACTATAGGATCTATTACTGTTGCATTACCTTCCTTTACTTTTAGTGAGCCCAAGACAAGTAAGGCTTGGGTTTCCAAATGTAACTAATCATTCTCTTTGTGCAGGAACAGCTCAAGACTAACACGAATGTCTGGATAATTGACAGTGGCTGTTCCAGGCACATGACAGGCAATAGGTCTCTACTCCATAATTTTGAGGGAATTGATGGAGGACCAGTTGCTTTTGGAGGAGATGAAGGTGGTTACATTTTGGAAGGGGCAAGGTCACAAATGGTAAGCTCAGCATTGAGAAGGTAAACTTTGTTAAGGAGCTTGGGTACAATCTTCTGAGTGTATCCCAATTTTGTGATCAGAGTCATAACATGCTCTTTACTGAGCATGAGTGCATTGTTCTCAAGCCTGGAGTGGTCATTCCTCATGAGCATATCCTGCTCAGAGCCCCAGGAAAGGGAACATGTACAAGATGGATTTGCAAGAAACATCTCCCTCTGGAGAAGTTTCATGCTTTCTATCTAAAGCAAATAGTGATGAGTCTTTCCTATGGCATAAAAGAATGTGCCATGTAAACTTTAAGAACATGAATAAATAATTAAACATGATTTGGTAACTGGAATGCCAAAGAAAGAGTTTACAAGTGATGATCATTGTGTTGCATGCCTGAAAGGGAAGCAACACAAGGTATCTCACAAGCCTAAGGAAAGAAACTCCATCACTACTCCCCTACACTTGTTACATATGGATCTCTTTGGCCCCACCAGTGTAATGAGTCTAGGAAGGACCTCTTACTGTTTATTGATCACAGATGATTTTACAAGATTCACTTGGGTTTTCTTTCTTAGAACTAAGGATGAAACCCCTGAGATTCTGAAGAATTTCATCTTAAAAGTTGAGAATCAAAGTGATCACAAGGTCAAAACCATAAGATGTGATCAAGGAACTGAATTCAAGAACCAAATCCTTGATACATTTTGTGATGAAAAAGGTATTACAAGACAATATAGTGCTCCCAGGACTCCTCAGCAAAACGGAGTTGCTGAGAGGAGAAACAGGACACTTATTGAAGCTGCAAGAACTATGTTGTCTGACTCTAAACTGCCATCACCTTCTGGGCAGAGGCAGTTAATACTGCTTGCTATGTGCAAAACAGAGTTTTAGTAGTTAAGACACATGGTAAGACTCCTTATGAACTTTGGCACAAGAGGAAACCTTTCATTGGTTTTCTCAGGTCATTTGGATGTCCCTGCACCATCTTGAATACCAAGGATCAAATTGCCAAGTTTGCTGAGAAATCAGATGATGGACATTCATTGGATACTCTTCCCAAGCTAAGGCTTATAGAGTATACAATCTCAGAACTAGAATTGTTGAGGAGTCAGCCAATGTGACTTTCAATGAACACACACCCTGTGTGGCTGGTTCTGGTCCGGATTGGCTATTTGATCTTGATTTAGTTACCAACTGTTTTAACAAATCTTGTGAGCATGTTTCAGGATCTGCAGAAAATCTAAATACAGGTGATCCTGATCCAAGATTTGAGCTAGGAAGACCCTCAACTCATACATCTTCAGCTCCAGTTGGAACTACTTCAGCAAATGAGGTTTCTATCAGCACAACAATGACAAATTCAGCTGATACATCTGGTATGCCTTCAAATTCCAGCTCAGAGGCTCCTCAACCAGATAAAGATACCTCAATTGTAGAAGACAACAATGGTGATGGTGATAGTGATCAGGAATTCTTGATGCTAATAACCACACCATAGATGACAACATCAATGATGTCACACACTCATTGGATCAAGTTAATCTTGATAAGTGTGGTAATGTGGAGGGTGAATCATCTATGCCAGATCTAAATTTCTCAAATTGGATCTTTCTCAGCAACTTGCTGTGATCCCTCAGCTAAGGATCCACAAGTCTCACCCCACCACAAACATCATTGGAGATGTTGTCACAGGGGTAAGAACAAGAGGACAAACCCATGAAGCAAATGTTTGTCTTCACTCTTGTTTCTTATCTCAGATAGAGCCAAAAAAGTTGATGAAGCTCTAAAGGATGGAAGTTGGGTTGAAGCTATGCAACAAGAGCTGCTTCAATTCAAAAGGCAGAAAGTTTGGAACCTTTGTCCTCTTCCTCATGGGAAGACTACCATTGGAACCAAATGGGTTTTTAGGAATAAGAAGGATGATAGAGGAATCATCATCAAGAACAAGGCAAGACTAGTTGTTCAAGGATACACACAAGAAGAAGGGATTGACTACACTGATGTCTTTGCTCCTGTAGCAAGACTAGAAGCTGTTAGGATATTCCTGGCATTTGCTGCATCCAAGAACTTCAAGGTCTTTCAACTTGATGTAAAGTGTGCTTTCTTATATGGAGTGATTGATGAAGAGGTTTATGTCAAACAGCCACCTGGTTTTGTAGACCCTGATCATCCTGATTATGTCTGCAAGCTTGACAAAGCTCTTTATGGGCTGCATCAGGCACCCAGGAAGTGGTATGAGACACTGTCTGAGTATCTTTGTAAACATGGATACAGGAGAGGTACTATAGATGGAACTCTCTTCATCAAAGGACAGGGAAATGACTTATTGCTAGTTCAAGTATATGTAGATGACATCATCTTTGGTTCAACTAATCCAAAGCTCTGCAAAGACTTTGAGAAGCTGATGAAAGACAGATTTGAAATGAGTGCAATGGGAGAACTCAATTTCTTTCTGGGAATTCAAGTGAAGAAGGTTGAAGATGGCATCTTCATAAGTCAGTCAAAGTATGTTCAGGACATACTCAAGAGGTTCAACATGACTGATTGTAAGATTGCTAAGACACCCATAGCCAGAAACCACTCCCTTGGACCTGATCTTGAGGGGGAGTGTGTAGATGAACATTATACAGGGTATGATTGGGTCTCTTATGTATCTTACAGCTAGCAGGCCTGATATCATGTTTGCTACATGTATTTGTGCAAGATATCAAGCCAACCCTAAGATGTCTCACTTAATCACTGTCAAAAGGATTTAAGATACCTCAAAGGTGCTTCAACACTTGGTTTATGGTATCCAAAGAATCCTGATTCAATCTGTATGCTATACAGATAGTGATTATGGTGGTTGCAACATGACTGCAAAGTCTACATCTGGGGGATGTCAATTCCTTGGTGGAAGGGTTGTCTCATGGCAATGCAAGAAACAATCCTGTGTGTCTGCATCAACTGCTGAGGCTGAATACATTGCTGCTGCAAGCTGCTGTGCTCAAGTGCTTTGGATTCAAAATCAGATGCTGGACTATGGATTTAACTTCAAGGAGACTCCTATCCACATAGACAACAATAGTGCTATCTCTATCACTGAGAACCCTGTGCAGCACTCAAGGACCAAACACATCAACATCAGGTATCATTTAATAAGAGATAACTATGAAAAGGGATTAATTAAACTAGTCAAAGTTCATACAGATGAACAATATGCTGATCTTTTACAAAAGCTTTTGATGAACAGAGATTTAAATATCTAATATCAGCTATTGGGATGATTAACTTGAGTAGACTTTTTCTTAAAACTAATTCTAATTATTTCTTCTTAAAATATGTGTGTCCTAAGTTGTCTAGTTCATCACTTTCATAAGCTCATGTTTTCTTTGGATGTAAAATTCTTTTTGAAGACTTTCCTTAGATTCTTGAAAATTTCTGATACTTCGGAAGATAAAATTTTATCTTCGGAAGAAAAATCATGTCTTCAAAATAAATAACTGTCTAAGAAATTTTACCTTCGGAAGAAGTCTAAATCTATCTTCGAAGCTTAAATTCTTATCTCAGACACTTATTTGTTTTAAGGACTTTTTCCTTCCGAAGCAAAATTAACTCTCGGAAGCTTTGTTATTTCTTATACAAAGCATTCAAGTGTTTATTTCTCTTCCGAAGCAAATTTCAAGACTCTCAGGAAAATCTTCCGAAGCCATTTTAGCTTCGGAAGCTTTTCATTAAAACTTCCGAAGACAATTACCTTCGGAAGCTTTTCGAATTCCAAGAAAACTACTTTTTGAGCAAAAGTAAACTACTTTTCAGAGGTGGGACCGACTTTCGGATTTCAAAGTTTATCCTCTTTCATTAACTTTGGTTCAAATCCCTTTTCACATAAATACCCAACGGTTCCCCCTTTCCTCACTATCTTCCTCAATTCCACTATTCCTCAAACCTAATTCTCTAAACCGCCTTTGCTTTCTACCTTTCTTCACCCTTAAGCTTCTAAAATGGCCAACCTTAACCGCAAGAAACAACCCAGATTTCTCCATGCAACTTCACAGGCAACACAATCAAGTTGCTCTGTTAAGCTCTGAGAAAGATGCAAGTTTCTCAGAGATTTGCCAATTCTTAACTCTATCCAACTATTTCACCTCCCTGACCATTGATCCTACTCTGTATGAGGATCATTTGCTTGAATTCTGGAAGACCTGCCAAGAGGTCATTATGGATGGGGAGAAGGCACTGTCTGCCACAGTGCAAGGGAGGACAATCTTCATCACTCCGGCCATCATCAACCATCATTTGCAGCTGGATGATGAAGAAGGTGAGTTGTCCTTCCCAAAGGAAGCTGTTAATCATTCCTTTGAGCAGATGGGCTATGAGGGAGATTTCTCTGTAAAGACCTTCAGGAAAGGGAAGGTCTCATCCCAATGGAAATACCTGCTCCATGTGGTTATCCACAGCTTATCAAACAAGCATGGTGGGTGGGACCAGATTCCTGAGGATCTCTCCTTTATAGTTCATGGAATGGTTCAGGGGGTCAAGTTCAGGTACTCTCAATTTGTTTATACTAATTTACTTGCAAACTTGGACTCCTTAGAGTATTACATGTTTCCTAGATATGTTCAACACATTCTTAACTGTGAACTGGGCTCACAGTTGAGGGAAACAAGTAATATCTTAAATTGGGACAGATGAAGCCCGGCATCTTTAAAATCATGAAGAAGCCAACTGTAGGCTTCTCAGGGGTAGAAACAGCCCTAGTCCCCAAAATGTTAGAGCTCATTGCTCAAGGTGACAACCTAGCAACACAAGCTAGTGTTGAACCCACACCTCTTTTTCCTTACCACTAAAAAGACCACAAATAACCCTCACCTACCAAAGAAAATCCAAACGAACCCCTGCTCAGGCTATTGAGTCTGTGCAGGTCCCCATATACTCACCCTTACAGGAGGAAGTGGACACTAGAGCTCCCACTTCCCTGAGGAGCAAACCACTCCCATTCTTCACCTATCAGGGCTGAGGTTCCTCATGCTCACCCTGATGAGCTCACAAGCCCAACAGCCTTAAGCCTTCACTCTGAGTCTCAACACTCAAGTGAACAACCTTCAGGGGACAGTTACCATCCCCAGCCTTTAGATCTAAACCAACCCTTTCCAACCTATCCTTCTATACTGATGAAGACTTAGGATTCAGTGAGTACCATGAGTCTCTCTTCTCCTCCCCTACTCAAAGAGAGATGAGTACCTCTGATTCTCCTCAGTCTATCCCACATCAGTCACCTGTTACTGAGGTGGACACTTCTGAACATGTTCAGGATGTCCATATGGAAGAGGCTCTCACTTCTGAAAGTGATTACATCATTAAGACCTCAACCATGGCAACTCAGCCCACTGGCATCTCAACTGAGCTGCTAGTGAGCAGAGGAAAACCAGCAGCCAAGAACCTCAAGCTGGTGGTGAGAGAGAGGACTTTGGTCCAATCATCTCATCCCCAATGATTCTTCTGATGAAGAGAGGGGAATTTGAGACTAAAGGTGCAAAAACTGTCAAAAACATGCTCCTATTTAGTCTCTAAGGTAGTCACCTTGAATCTCAGGTGACTACCTTACAAAACAGGGTCAATGATCAGCAACTTCAGATTTCATATCTAAAGGAAAAACTAGCTGGGAGACCTTTAGGAGAGCTCAACCAGGAACACAAGAACCTGTGGAAGTGATTGACTTATCCTCCAGCTCACCTATGCAAGTGGGTGATGCTACCAAAAGGGGGAGAAAGTTATTACAACCACAGAACCTGGGAGTTCTTCACAGAGAATGGACATAGAGGACTCACCATCCTCACTTGCTGTTGTGCATTCTCAGCAACTTCCTCAAGTTCACATTATGTGGACTCTATAGACTCTATCATCAGGAGTCTCTTTGAGGAAGGTATACCAAGGGCTGTGTCATCTCCACCACAAGGAACTTCAAACTACATCATAAGGTGGAGGTATGATGCTGACAGAAGAGCCCTATTCTTCACAGAGTTCAAGGGCAACAAGAAGTATTTTGATTTTCAAAGCCTGAACTTCTATGAAAGATTGGATTAGTCAACATGCCACTTGTCAATCCAAGCAATTCAAGACAAGCTGACAATTGGCTCAAAGAATCCAAGATAGGATCCTTGCAGAGTTCACTCTAAGAAGGAGACTTAGGCAATCAGGCAATGTCATCGGTCAACTGGATGTTGAGGTGGACCCTAAGATTAGTTTCATAGGGGAAACCTTGACTGAAGGCCCAGTGGCAGAACCTGAGACCCCTGTCTCATCATCAACAACTGCTGCAGAGGTTCACACTCCTTCTGAGACACCTGCTGGTGAAGTGTTTCTCAGCCTCTCTCTGGCCAGAGCATGGAAGCTACACCAAGCAATGAAGGCCAAGCCTCTATCCACCCTGAGTCACAAAGGTCTGTGGTGACAAAGGGAAAAGGATCATGACTCCTGAGGAAATTGAGGAGAGAGGAGAGAGAGAGAGAGGAAAAGGAAGCTAGGGGAGAAAGTTCCTCTGGGTCTTCTAGCTTTATGCAAGCTGCAATCAGGGCTGCCCCAGACCAAATACTCAAGATGATGAGTTGGGGCAGTCAGGATTACTTATTTACAGACCAGGAACTATGATATTGATGAAATCATCTCCCTCCCCTTAGAAGAATTGAATGAACTGGCTGACATGGAAGTGTCAAGAGAGATGAAAGAAAAAGAGGATGCAAGGCTACTTCTCCAATTCAAAGAGGAGAGGAGACAGAAAAGACTCTACAAGCATGCTCCCACTCTCTCTCTCCAGTTCAAGAAAGTCCTGTACAGGAAGATGTGGCTCCACAAGAACCTCAGGTAGACAAAGAAGAAGATAGGATCAAGATGATCAACTACCTGAGTGCCACAGGCTTCTATCAGGCAGATGCACTTCTTCCCTGTCCTATGACTTCATTGAGTTTGAGTACTTAAACAACTTGAACTTGAGCTAGTCAAAGAGAGAAAGACAACTAAAAGGAAGCTAAGGGAAGAAGCTGCAAAGTCAAGAGCCATCATCCAAAAGAGTGTGAAGAAGTCTGCTGATAGACAAAGGATGATGAGCTTCTTGAAGCTATATGGATTCTCCGGAAGGAGACTTGGCCCTATGTCTCTATCCACAATGGATGAGCATATAAGGGTGATCAAGCAGAAGATTAAGAGTGGTGAACTGATTGACTTACACTCTCTTCCAAGTCAAGTCCCACCTGAAGTGGAGGTTAAGTTTGAACAACCTGAGACACCTCAACCGGACCTCCAGCTGAGCCTCAGCAAGCTTCATCTTCTGATCCAAAGCAGGGTCAAACTCCCTCTCCTTCTGAACCTGTGAGGGAGGAACACCCAACTGAGAAAGACAAGGATGATCAACAAGGTGCTGAGACCAGTCTTCTCAGTTAAAGTCATCTAAGAGGAAGAAGAGAATGGCTTCTAAACCAAAGACAAAGAAGAAGAAGAAGCCTAAGTCATCTACCTCTACACCTCAGGCTGAGTCAGATCAACCTGAGGAAGTGCATGATGAGGCAGCCCAATCAACTCCAATGCAAGTGGCTCCTCTGACAACTGAGACACCCATCTTGTCCTGGACTTACTCTACCAATCCAGAAAGATGGCATGTAATCAGAGATCAAGGTGTTGAGATGTCTATACTTGGCAAGACATAATCAACTTACCTCTGCATGATCTCTTTGAGATGAGAAGATACTATGAAGGTCTTGATGATCCTGACCATCTAATGAAGAAGGGTATGGTTATGATTGTACTGAAGACCAAACATCTGAAGATCTTCTAAGTGTTTTGGTAGCATCAGCCTAGGGGGAGTTTGTAAGGATTCCTTAAGTCTGATGCAAACCAAAACATCCAAATGTCTCTCTGCAACATGCACTAAGTACTGAAGTATGAAATGCTTCGGAAGTTTTACACAATACACTAGAAAATACTCTAAGTGTAAAATCTTCCGAAGCCAAGACCAATATCTTCCGAAGCCAAACATGAAGTCTTCCGAAGCCTCAGAGACAAAGTCTTCCGAAGCTTCACTCTATGAAGACAGATTTCTTCCGAAGACTTTTAGTAACATGCTTTATCTGATGTACTGTTTCATAAAGCTGGACACCTCTTCCGCTGCATCTCTGTAAAGTCACCAACTTACATGAGTTGGTGAAAAGGTCCATGCTTTTGGTAACTGTACATTGAGATCTTGAGTCTGTAACTTCTACTTTATGTACTTTATCCTTTTTGTAATAGATAAGGATGTGAGCTATGGCATGTCATAGTCACAAGGTCAAAAGGCAGATATGCCTTTTTGATCCTACATTGATTTTGTTAGAGTCTAGTCAATGTATCCAGCTGGCTTTCATAGTATATGCCGGCTGTAGGTTGTATATAAGTATTCCAAGTTCTTGTATCTTTCTTTATGCTTTGTAACACTTGTAAAAGAACTTGAGAAAGAAATATACTACCACCTCCGTGAAACGCAACTCTGTTGTTCTGTCTCTTTACTTTACTTGTGTTCTTTGTATCAATATTGGTTAATCTAGTTCACTGTTTGATCAAGTTTAGTTATTCTCCTCATTGTGTTGTGTGTGTTGTAAATTTGTTCAAGCCCTTAACCGGTCCTGCAGTGTGCGATATTAGGGCGATTGAGGGTGATGAGTTGAATGCGATCGACTATGGCCCTATTTATACTGAATCTGATTTCAATCGGGCGACTGGACCCATTCGCTCGGTTCATTCGGGCGAATGGACCTCAGTCGTGCGATTGGTTCAGTCGATCACATTCAGTCGGCCGACTTAGGTTCAGTCGGGCGACTGACTCATTCGCACAGCTCAATTCGGGCGACTGGCTCAATCTTGTGAGCCATTCGGTTGAATGGTTCATACTCATGCTCCATTCGGCTATCTATGGCATGAGTATGATCCATTCGTACGGTTGGTCCATACTCATGGTCTAGTCGTGCGAATGGGTCATACTTATGATTTTTGACTTTATGACCATTTTACATTTTACACCCTGTAACTTATTGATTAAAACATTTTAAGCATTCGATCATCTCAACATGATCCTTTTAACTTTGAAAATATTTGATCACCTCAGACGTGATCCTTTTAAAAACACTTTGTCACCTCAGACGTGACTCAGTTGACATTTGAAAACATGTGTGGTCACCTTAGACGTGATCATTTTAAACACTTTGTCACCTCAGACGTGACTTAGTTGACATTTGAAAACATGTGTGGTCACCTCAGACGTGACCCTTTTAGGTGATTAAATTTGCGATTGAATTCCATGGCATAGTCCGATGTTTAACAAACTAAATTGACGAATTTAAACAAAATAAAAGAACTAAAACTGACCAATTCAATGGCATAGTCCGATGTTTAACAAACTAAAGTGAGGGTTAAATCCTAAGATAAAATCTAAAGGTTCATTTCCTGAAAAAGTAGCTTCAATTCATTTTGACCATACACGGACCAATTTAATTTGGAATCATACAGAAAAGTCAAATCATTCGGGACATGTTATCAAAAACCTTTTGATACTCTATTCTTGTTTTTCATCCAGAGTCGTTAGCAAATTTAGGAAATCATACTAGTACTATTAGATCCCCACATTGATTTGGACTTTCAAGAATTGTAGCCACGATGATTGTCAATATACTTGTCCTCTTAAACCCATACACAGACTTTTGACATAGATTGGTGATAGTTTAAGGTTTAATTATTTCAACAAGCTTTTGTGGATCCCACGTTTATATGGTAATCAACATTCCTCAGGAGATTTTTGAGCGGTCTCAGGATAGTGTTCAAAAAGAAACTATTCTTAGAGCTTTCAAGGAGAAGCCAAGCCTCAGGTCAGTGCCATCGCACAACAGAGAGGCGGCAAACAACAATGAATTCTAGAATATATAGGTTATGCTTATCCTCAGATCAGTGTCACCGCACAGCAGAGAGGCACATAACCTATCTTCTTGTTTGAGCACTTTTATTCTTTTTGCACAGATCTCACCAACAACATAGGTTATTAGTTTGATTGCTTTTGCATTTTTTCATCATGTGCTTTTGCTCATTTTTTTGTGTCATATGCACACATTTGCTGCGTTTATTCTGCTCGTCACCCTTATTGGAATTTTGTTGATTGTGGTAACCAGGGATAGATGATAACCCACAGCTTGTTGAACAACTTAGTTTTACTATCATTTTTCCTTTTATATTGCTCAGACTACACAGACTTATACTTTGAACTTTGCATCTATTACAATTTAAACTTTTAAAGTCCCAAATGGTTTGTTCCTGTGTACTATCATCTTCCAAAGTTTTTGAATCGGTATCACAAATACGATCTGATTTCTAGCAGCTAGCCTCTCTTTCTCCCTCGTTTTTTTTATATTATGTTGTTAACTAAACCTATTCTCCCCCTATAAATCTAAAACCATAAACGATTTGCGCTTTTAGGATTTTAATAGGCGAAGAAATAACATCAATTTATTTAAACATAAAATAAAATAAATAAAGAAAATAAAAATAAAAATGGACTAAATGCATCGGACTAAACATGGTCATCTTCTGGAATTACATCACTTTTCTTCTTAACGCCGTTGACCTCTAACAAATATAGAAAACGTGGTTTATCAAAAGCCTTTGTATAGAGGTCAGCACGTTGAAAATCAGTATTTATTTTAACCACATCGATTAGGTTCTTTTCAAAGCAGTCACGTATAAAGTGAAATTTTATGCCGATGTGTTTGGTCTTAGGATGTTGTACCAGATTTTTAGTTACTGCAATTGCAGCAGAGTTATCAACAAAAATAGGAGTAGAAGAGAAATTCAAACCGTAGTCCCGCATTTGCTGTTGTATCTATATGATTTGTGAACAGCAACTTACGGCAGCAACATATTTGGCTTCGCAGTTGACAAAGCAACTGAGGTCTGCTTCTTACACTGCCAGGTCACTAATCTTCTCCCAAAGAATTGACATCCCGCTGATGTAGACTTGTAGTTCATCTTGCAGCCACCGTAATCCGAGTCACTATACGCCGGTAAGCTCTAAGTCATCATCATGAGGATACCACAACCCAAGTGTTGGAGTACCCTTCAGATAACGGAATATCCTTTTGACCCCTATCAGATGGTTAACTTTTGGCTTTGCCTAATATCTTGAACATAGACATGTCGCATACATGATATCAGGTCTTGAGGCAGTGAGGTACATGAGAGATCCAATCATTCATCGGTACATGGTGGCATCGACCAGATCACCACTCTCATCGGGTGCTACATCATGGTTTGTAGCAAGTGGAGTCCCAGCTGCAGAAGCATTCTCCATGTCAAACCGACTGAGAATATCTCCTACATACTTGGTCTGATGTAAGAATATTCCCTCTGGTGTCTGAACCACCTGTAACACCGAGAAAGAACTTCATCTCTCCCATGGCACTCATCTCAAACTCAGCCTTCATTACTGCTTCAAACTCTTTACATCATTCTTCTTTCTTTGACCCGAAGATGATGTCATGAACATAGATTGGAACAACCAGTAAATCACCATCTTTCTCTTTGATAACAGTGTGCAATCAATAACACCTCTGCGAAAGCCGTGTTTCACAAGGTGAGTTGAGAGTTTCTCATACCAGGCCCTTGGGGCTTGATGAAGCCCGATAAAGCCTTGTCAAGTTTGTAAACCCTGTCCCGATGATATGGATCCTCAAATCCCTCGGGTTGACTGACGTACACTGTCTCTCGGATTTCACCATGAAGGAATGCACTCTTCACATCCAATGATAAACTTTAATCTTCATATACGATTGCATATGCAAGGAAGATGCGGATGGGTCCATTCTTGCCACGGGTGCAAACACTTCATTGTAATCTATCCATCGACCTGTCGAAATCCTGAACTACAAGTCGAGCCTTGTTCCTGATGATGACGCCTTGGTCATCTTTCTTGCATTTCAAAACCCATTTGGTGCCAATGACCTTAGCACCTTTAGGTCTATCCACCAGTCAGTCCATACACCTAACTTCTTGAACTGAAGAAGTTCTTCTTGCATGGCACTCACCCATGCCTCATCATTCAGGGCTTCACTGACCTATTTTGGCTCAAACTGCGACAAAAACAAACGAAAGCCACCGTCGTGAATGTATCCTTTTCCATTACCGAGGCATAATCAGCTGATATAGCTGATTTCTTGTCTGCACTCCTGATCTGACATCCCCAATGGACATTGTCCAGAGGATGATAGACATTAAGCGTGATCCAAGAGTGGTGGGAACAACTATCTCAGAGTCAAAATTATGAACGTTTGGTTCTGTATCTGAGGCAGTAGGAGTTTGAGGTTCAAATACGCGGAGGCATCAATGTTAGATGCTTGTGGACTTGCAGGAATTGGAACCTGTTCCTCCTGATTGTTCTGGTCATTCTCCATAGCTTCATTTCTGAGGAGGAGTCACTTACTTCGAGTGCTCCCCCTGAGTGGTGAGACGAGTCACCTTGTGAACCAGATGATGTTGAATCTAGTGACGGTGTGTTCAAGACATCATACATCATTTGGTTGCTAACTCTTCGTCAGAAGTGGAGAGAGGTATGTTGAAGGACTTGAAGAATCCATCATAGTCGAAAAAAAGAAGGCGGGTCCTTTTCCAGCAGTGGGGTGGTGTATCTTTGGACATCACCGTTACACAACACTTCTACTAGACCCGTTGAGTTGTTGTAAACTCTCTTGTTCGGTATGTTGTATCCTAGAAAGATACCTTCTTCAGCCTTCTCATTGAATTTTCCCTCCTGGGTCTTCTTCAGTACGATGCACGGTGCACCAACGGTTCGGATACTCTAGATTAGGTTTACGTCGTTTAGTAACTCGAACACGTCTTGCCATGGCGTTAACTACCAAAACTCGATTTAACGTGTAACATGTATTGCCACTGCCTCATTCTAGAATTGGATAGGCAATTTCGAGTCCGCTAGCATTGTCCGTGCTGTCTCTATCAAGCTGCGATTCTTTCTCTCAGCAACGCCATTCATTTGAGGTGTGTAGGTAGAGGTGAACTGGTGCACAATTCCCTTTTCCTTGCGTAAGCCTCCATCCACTGATTTGTGAACTCGGTTCCGTTGTCTGAGCGTACCGTCTTACTTCAGCTTGTAGAGGACTCCAGTGTGTAGCTACCTATTCCTTGAAAGACTCAAATGTTTCTGATTTGGATTTCAGAAACATTACCCAAGAAAATCTTGAGTAATCATCAGTAACCACATAACAGTACAAGTCGCCTGCAATGCTTTACTGACTAGACCAAACAGATCCATGTGAGGAAGTTCAAGAGGAAGTTCGATGGAATGAACTTTATTTTCCTTATGAGACTTTTCGTCTGTTTGCCTTTCTTGCACGCCACACAGAAATTCGGAAGTTGGAAGTTTTTGACGTAACTCCTCTCACTAGATCATTCTGGATCAAGTGATTCATTTTTCGTGGATTAATGTGTCCCATTCTCCGATGCCAGGAGATGGAGTCCGTCAGTAGCCTTTGACAAGAAGCACAGAACTTGATGACCCGTTGTGGAGGCCTTTGAAAGATCCAAGACATAAAGGTCATTATATCTTGAGGCAGACATTAAGACTTGGTCCTCCGGGATCACATAGTCCTTTTTCAAGACATAGCACTTCTTGTTGTCGAATACAACCTTAAAGCCTTTGTCAATATTTGGGATATAGAAAGTAAGTTGTTTTGAAGTTGTTGAACGTAGTTTACTTTATCAAACTTTACTTTCTGATTTCCCACTTCCCCTTGAGCTGTGATATACCCTCCTTTGTTTCCAGCAAATGAAACATGGCCTCCTTTTATTTGTTTGACATTTGTAAGAGTGCCCTGTTACCAGTCATGTGCATGGATGCTTCGCTATCGACAATCCACGTGTTGGTTTCAGCACTATAGCGAAACACCCTGCACATTCAATTGAAAACATTAGTTCAAGTTAGGGACCAAAGCCTTTACTGGCTTGGGTTTCCCAGAGGCATCACATATCATAACTCAACCCATTGACCTTTAGATGGTGAGGGAAGCTCAGGTGTCTTCTTGTCCTCATTATCAGACACTGAGGTTGATTTTTCTTTCCATAAACCAGCTTTGTGTAAGGCCTGTTTGTGATAAACAGACGACTGGCTAATGGGTTGAACGTTAGGTTCACTAGCTCTTCTTAGGTGGAGTCAATGAGCTCCTCTTAGAAGACCTAGGTTTTGGTTCCCTAAGTTCAATTTCTTCCTAGGTGTCTGATAGTAAGGACAGTTAGACGCAATATGTCCACACTCTCCACAGTTTAGCATGACCTGCTATCAAGGCATTGATCACCAAGGAATAATGCCCCCTCAACGAGATGCAGAAGAAACTAGAGCATGAATTCTGGAATCATGCTATGGGGGGGCTGGGCACGCAGCTTACACTGACCGTTTCCATGAGTTGGCAAGATTGGTTCCACATCTGGTCACTCCGGAATCAAAGAGGATCGAGAGGTATATTGGGGACTTGCGCCTCAGATCCGGGCGATGGTAACAGCAGTTGCTCCTCCTACAATCCAAAGCGCAATTCTGAAGGCTGGCGCTCTGACAGACGAGATGGTGAGAACAGGGGTTTTGGGTAGATGAGCAGAGAAAAGAAAAGATGTTGGAGAAACGAGCCGGTCGAGTGCCGGGAAATTTGACAAGAGGGCCAAGACAACCAGAAATTTTGTGGCCGTGACGCAAGGCAAGTGAGAGTATGCCGGGCCGCACCACAAATGTGACAGGTGCAACTATCATCATCCCCCAGGAATGTCGTGCCGGGTGTGCATGAACCATAAACGCCCGGGGCATCTAGCGAGAGACTGCAGAATAGCGCCAAATCTGGTGGCTCCGATCAACGCGGTTAACCCTGCCAGGAATGCCAGGGTCTGTTATGAGTGTGGAGGCCCTGATCACTACAGAAACATGTGCCCCAGACTGAATCGGGTGCCGGGTCAACAAGGGAACAACCAGCATCAGGTGATGGCCATAGCTGGAAATCAAGGCCCGGTAAATCAAGGAAATGCAGCTCGGGGACGTGCATTTGTCATTGGAGCCAACGGTGCCCGTCAGGACCCGAATATTGTCACGGGTACGCACTTACTCAATCATCACTTCGCATCTATATTATTTGATACTGGAGCAGACAATAGCTTTATATCTTCTGAATTTGAGCATCTACTTGATTTGAGTCCTAGTAGGCTAGAAACTAGCTACTCTGTAGAAATGGCCAATGGTAGGGTTGTTCAGACCGATGAGATTATTAGGAAGTGCTCGATAATGTTGGAGAACCATGCCTTCGATATAGACTTGATACCCTTTGAGTTAGGAAGTTTCGACGTGATTGTGGGAATGGATTGGTTGTCGAAACACGGAGCTGAGATTGTCTGTCAGGACAGTAGTACGAATCCCCATGCCAAACGGGGAGGTACTCAGAATTCAAGGAGAACGACCGGGAAGAAACTCAAAGCTTATCTCCTGCATGAAAGCACGCCAAAGTTTACAAAAGCAATGCTATGCGTTTCTGGCTCATGTGGTAGAGAAGAAGGAAGAGGAGAGGAAATTAGTAGATATTCTAGTGGTACGGGACTACCCAGATCTATTTCCTGATGACTTGTCTGGTTTGCCTTCTCCACGACAGGTGGAATTTCGTATAGAGTTGGTTCCTGGAGCTACACCGGTAGCAAAGACGCCATATCGGTTAGCACCATCTGAAATGCAAGAGTTATCTAGTCAGTTACAGGAACTACGGGAGAAGGGTTTTATTCGACCGAGTCACTCACCGTGGGGAGCACCGGTATTATTTGCCAAGAAGAAGGATGGGTTGTTCCGAATGTGCATCGATTACCGTGAGTTGAACAAGTTAACCGTGAAGAATCGATATCCTCTCCCCACGATTGACGACCTGTTTGATCAGCTCCAAGGAGCTTCATATTTCTCCAAGATCGACCTTCGTTCTGGATATCATCAACTAAGGGTTTTCGAGGATGACATACCGAAAACAGCGTTTAGAACTCGTTATGGGCACTATGAGTTCTTGGTCATGCCATTCGGGTTGACTAACGCACCAATCGTGTTTATGGACCTAATGAATCGGGTGTGTAAACCTTACTTGGATAAGTTTGTGATCGTATTCATAGACGATATACTTATCTACTCCCGATCGAAAGAAGATCACGAAGAACACCTCCGGGCAATACTGGAACTGTTACGGGAAGAGAAACTTTTCGCCAAGTTCTCAAAGTGTGAATTCTGGTTGCGGGAAGTGAAGTTTTTGGGTCATGTGGTTAACGAGGATGGGATTCATGTAGATCCCAGCAAGATCGAAGCGGTGAAGAAATGGGATGCACCCCAGACACCATCAGAGAATATAGCAATTCTTAGGATTGGCTGGTTACTATCGTCGCTTCTTCGCGAATTTTTCAAAGATTGCTCAACTATTAACACTGCTGACTCAGAAAGACAAGAAGTTTGATTAGGGACATTCACAAGAACAACGTTCCAGACGTTGAAAGAGAAGTTCTGCAATGCACCGATATTGTCCCTTCCAGACGGAACTGATGATTTTATGGTGTACTGCGATGCTTCACATCAAGGATTGGGATGTGTGCTAATGCAGAAGGATAAGATGATTGCCTACGCTTCGCGACAACTTAAGGTGCACGAAAAAAACTATACAACTCATGATCTTGAGTTGGGCGCTGTAGTATTTGCACTTAAGATATGGAGGCATTACCTGTATGGAACTAAATGCATCATCTACACAGATCATAAGAGCCTCCAACATATCTTGGATCAGAAGGAACTTAATATGCGTCAACAACGTTGGGTAGAGCTTCTTAGTGACTACGATTGTGAAATCCGGTATCATCCGGGGAAAGCTAACGTGGTGGCTGATGCCTTAAGCCGCAAAGAACGCGTGAAACCACTACGTGCTCGAGCGTTGGGACTGACTATTCAAACGAATTTGAAAGCCCAGATCCAAATTGCACAAAGTGAAGCATTGAAAGAAGAAAACCTTGCGGGAGAAGAATTCCGAGGGTTGGATAAACAAATGAGTTGCAAGGATGATGGTATACAATACTTCATGGATCGTAATGGGTACCTAGATGGGGAGGTGTACGTACCTTAGTCATGGATGAAGCACACAAGACGCGATATTCTATTCATCCTGGTGCAGACAAAATGTACCACGATCTTATAGATCTGTACTGGTGGCCAGGCATGAAGAAAGACATTGCTATGTATGTAAGCCGATGCTTAACATGCTCGAAAGTTAAAGCTGAACACCAGAAACCATCGGGATTATTACAGCAACCTGTAATTCCCGAGTGGAAATGGGAGAATATAGCCATGGATTTTATTACCAAACTCCCTAGAACGAGCAGCGGGCATGACTCGATATGGGTGATAGTGGATCGGATGACGAAGTCAGCTCATTTCTTGCCGATCCGAGAAGACCACAAAATGGATAAGTTGGCGAGATTGTACATCAAGGAGGTCGTGACAAGACACGGAGTACCGGTGTCATTATATCCGACCGTGACAGTCAATTTACTTCACGATTTTGGCAGACATTGTAGAAAACGATGGGCACTCGATTAGATATGAGTACCGCCTATCACCCACAGACAGACAGCCAAAGTGAGTGAACTATACAAACGCTAAAAGACATGCTGAGGGCGTGTGTAATCGACTTTGGTGGTAGTTGGGACACTCATCTACCGCTGATCGAGTTCTCTTACAACAACAACTACCATACAAGCATTGGATGCGCTTCGTTCGAAGCGTTGTATGGAAGGAAATGCAGATCACTTGTTTGTTGGGCTGATGAAAGTCAGTTAACAGGCCCAGAGATTATTCAAGAAACAACCGACAAGATTTTCCAAATCAAAGACCGACTAAAAGCTGCCAGAGATCGCCAAAAGAGCTATGCCGACAACCGTCGGAAGCCTCTAGAATTCAACGTTGGGGATCGGGTTTTACTCAAAGTCTCTCCTTGGAAAGGAATCGTTCGATTTGTAAAGAAAGGGAAGTTAGCCCCAAGATACGTAGGACCATTCGAGATTACAGAAAGAATCGGTCCAGTGGCTTACCGATTAAGGTTACCACAAGAACTCAGCGGCATACATGATACTTTCCACGTGTCGAACCTCAAGAAGTGTTTGGCTAACGAATCCCTTCATGTACCAATTGAGGAAATCAAGATTGACGAAAAGCTTCATTTTGTCGAGGAACCCCTTGAGATCATGGATCGAAAGGTCAAGCGATTGAGGCGCAGTAGAATACCAATTGTTCGCGTAAGATGGAATTAAAAACGAGGGCCAGAGTTTACATGGGAACGGGAAGATCATATGAAACTTAAATATCCACATCTATTCGAGGATGACACCCTTGGACCTAACTCCAGCTGAATTTCGGGATGAAATTCTCTCAACTGGGGGATACTGTGACATCCGTCACCTAAAGGTCCGTCAATTAACATGGATTTCCATTAACTTTTCTTCGCTCGTTCATTCCTCATCTTTATAAACTATTCGTGTGGATATTATACTTGCTTTATCGTCTTTATTCTTGTGATCTCATCGTAAACGCATGCTATCTTTAGAACTTTTACAATTTTCATCATCGTTATCATTAAATATACCATTTTTATATAAT